>CAXIWQ010000338.1:0-33093 GCA_964036275.1 Litoditis marina | reverse complement strand
CTGCAAGGCAAAGAGTCAATAACCGCGTTAATTTGTCTTTTGTGGCTGTGCGCCACAGAATATAAAGTCGTATTAGGTTTTCGTAGCTGGGAGCAACAGACTTGATAGCCGTATAATTTTTTTTCTGTAGCTGCAAGGCAAAGAGTCAATAACCGCGTTAATTTGTCTTTTGTGGCTGTGCGCCACAGAATAGATTGTCGTATCAGGTTTTTGTAGCTGGGAGCAACAGACTTGATAGCCGTATGAACTTTTCTCTGTAGCTGCAAGCCAACAAGTCGATAACCGCGATATTTCGTGTTTTGTGGCTGTGCGCCACAGAATATAAAGTCGTATTAGGTTTTCGTAGCTGGGAGCAACAGACTTGATAGCCGTATGATTTTTTTTCTGTAGCTGCAAGGCAAAGAGTCAGTAACCGCGTTAATTTGTCTTTTGTGGCTGTGCGCCACAGAATAGATTGTCGTATTAGGTTTTTGTAGCTGGGAGCAACAGATTTGATAGCCGTATGAAATATTCTCTGTAACTGCGAGGCAAAGAGTCAATAACCGCGTTAATTCGTCTTTTGTGGCTGTGCGCCACAGAATATATAGTCGTATTAGGTTTTTGTAGCTGGGAGCAACAGACTTGAGAGCCGTATGAACTGTTCTCTGTAGCTGCAAGGCAAAGAGTCGATAACCGCGTTAATTTGTATTTTGTGGCTGTGCGCCACAGAATAGATAGTCGTATTAGGTTTTTTTAGCTGGGAGCAACATACTTGATAGCCGTATAACCTTTTTTCTGTAGCTGCACGGCAAAGAGTCAATAACCGCGTAAATTTGTCTTTTGTGGCTGTGCGCCACAGAATATAAAGTCGTATTAGGTTTTCGTAGCTGGGAGCAACAGACTTGATAGCCGTATGAATTTTTTTCTGTAGCCGCAAGGCAAAGAGGTAATAACCGCGTTAATTTGTCTTTTGTGGCTGTGCGCCACAGAATAGATTGTCGTATCAGGTTTTTGTAGCTGGGAGCAACAGACTTGATAGCCGTATGAACTTTTCTCTGTAGCTGCAAGCCAACAAGTCGATAACCGCGATAATTCGTATTTTGTGGCTGTGCGCCACAGAATAGATTGTCGTATTAGGTTTTTGTAGCTGGGAGCAACAGATTTGATAGCCGTATGAACTGTTCTTTGTAGCTGCAAGGCAAAGAGTCGATAACCGCGTTAATTCGTATTTTGTGGCTGTGCGCCACAGAATAGATAGTCGTATTAGGTTTTTGTAGCTGGGAGCAACATATTTGATAGCCGTATAACCTTTTTCCTGTAGCTGCACGGCAAAGAGTCAATAACCGCGTTAATTTGTCTTTTGTGGCTGTGCGCCACAGAATAGATTGTCGTATCAGGTTTTTGTAGCTGGGAGCAACAGATTTGATAGCCGTATGAACTGTTCTTTGTAGCTGCAAGGCAAAGAGTCGATAACCGCGTTAATTCGTATTTTGTGGCTGTGCGCCACAGAATAGATAGTCGTATTAGGTTTTTGTAGCTGGGAGCAACATATTTGATAGCCGTATAACCTTTTTCCTGTAGCTGCACGGCAAAGAGTCAATAACCGCGTTAATTTGTCTTTTGTGGCTGTGCGCCACAAAATAGATTGTCGTATTAGGTTTTCGTAGCTGGGAGCAACAGACTTGATAGCCGTATGAATTTTTTTCTGTAGCCGCAAGGCAAAGAGGTAATAACCGCGTTAATTTGTCTTTTGTGGCTGTGCGCCACAGAATAGATTGTCGTATCAGGTTTTTGTAGCTGGGAGCAACAGACTTGATAGCCGTATGAACTTTTCTCTGTAGCTGCAAGCCAACAAGTCGATAACCGCGATAATTCGTATTTTGTGGCTGTGCGCCACAGAATAGATTGTCGTATTAGGTTTTTGTAGCTGGGAGCAACAGATTTGATAGCCGTATGAACTGTTCTTTGTAGCTGCAAGCCAACAAGTCGATAACCGCGTTAATTCGTATTTTGTGGCTGTGCGCCACAGAATAGATAGTCGTATTAGGTTTTTGTAGCTGGGAGCAACATATTTGATAGCCGTATAACCTTTTTCCTGTAGCTGCTCGGCAAAGAGTCGATAACCGCGTTAAATCGTATTTTGTGGCTGTGCGCCACAGAATAGATTGTCGTATCAGGTTTTTGTAGCTGGGAACAACAGACTTGATAGCCGTATTAACTTTTCTCTGTAGCTGCACGGCAAAGAGTCGATAACCGCGTTAAATCGTATTTTGTGGCTGTGCGCCACAGAATATAAAGTCGTATTAGGTTTTTGTAGCTGGGAGCAACAGACTTGATAGCCGTATAAACTTTTTTCTGTAGCTGCAAGCCAACAAGTCGATAACCGCGATAATTTGTCTTTTGTGGCTGTGCGCCACAGAATATAAAGTCGTATTAGGTTTTTGTAGCTGGGAGCAACAGACTTGATAGCCGTATGAACTTTTTTCTGTAGCTGCAAGGCAAAGAGGTAATAACCGCGTTAATTTGTCTTTTGTGGCTGTGCGCCACAGAATAGATTGTCGTATCAGGTTTTTGTAGCTGGGAGCAACAGACTCGATAGCCGTATGAACTTTTCTCTGTAGCTGCAAGCCAACAAGTCGATAACCGCGATATTTTGTGTTTTGTGGCTGTGCGCCACAGAATATAAAGTCGTATTAGGTTTTCGTAGCTGGGAGCAACAGACTTGATAGCCGTATGATTTTTTTTCTGTAGCTGCAAGGCAAAGAGTCAATAACCGCGTTAATTTGTCTTTTGTGGCTGTGCGCCACAGAATATAAAGTCGTATTAGGTTTTCGTAGCTGGGAGCAACAGACTTGATAGCCGTATGTTTTTTTTTCTGTAGCTGCAAGGCAAAGAGTCAATAACCGCGTTAATTTGTCTTTTGTGGCTGTGCGCCACAGAATAGATTGTCGTATCAGGTTTTTGTAGCTGGGAGCAACAGACTTGATAGCCGTATGAACTTTTCTCTGTAGCTGCAAGCCAACAAGTCGATAACCGCGTTAATTTGTCTTTTGTGGCTGTGCGCCACAGAATATAAAGTCGTATTAGGTTTTTGTAGCTGGGAGCAACAGATTTGATAGCCGTATGAACTTTTCTCTGTAGCTGCAAGCCAACAAGTCGATAACCGCGATAATTTGTTTTTGTGGCTGTGCGCCACAGAATAGATTGTCGTATTAGGTTTTTGTAGCTGGGAGCAACAGATTTGATAGCCGTATGAAATTTTCTCTGTAGCTGCAAGGCAAAAAGGTAATAACCGCTTTAATTTGTCTTTTGTGGCTGTGCGCCACAGAATATAAAGTCGTATTAGGTTTTTGTAGCTGGGAGCAACAGATTTGATAGCCGTATGAAATGTTCTCTGTAACTGCGAGGCAAAGAGTCAATAACCGCGTTAATTCGTCTTTTGTGGCTGTGCGCCACAGAATATATAGTCGTATTAGGTTTTTGTAGCTGGAAGCAACAGACTTGATAGCCGTATGAACTTTTCTCTGTAGCTGCAAGCCAACAAGTCGATAACCGCGATAATTTGTTTTTGTGGCTGTGCGCCACAGAATAGATTGTCGTATTAGGTTTTTGTAGCTGGGAGCAACAGATTTGATAGCCGTATGAAATTTTCTCTGTAGCTGCAAGGCAAAGAGTCGATAACCGCGTCAATTCGTATTTTGTGGCTGTGCGCCACAGAATAGATAGTCGTATTAGGTTTTTGTAGCTGGGAGCAACATACTTGATAGCCGTATAACCTTTTTCCTGTAGCTGCACGGCAAAGAGTCAATAACCGCGTTAATTTGTCTTTTGTGGCTGTGCGCCACAGAATATAAAGTCGTATTAGGTTTTCGTAGCTGGGAGCAACAGACTTGATAGCCGTATGAACTTTTTTCTGTAGCTGCAAGGCAAAGAGGTAATAACCGCGTTAATTTGTCTTTTGTGGCTGTGCGCCACAGAATAGATTGTCGTATCAGGTTTTTGTAGCTGGGAGCAACAGACTCGATAGCCGTATGAACTTTTCTCTGTAGCTGCAAGCCAACAAGTCGATAACCGCGTTATTTTGTGTTTTGTGGCTGTGCGCCACAGAATATAAAGTCGTATTAGGTTTTCGTAGCTGGGAGCAACAGACTTGATAGCCGTATGATTTTTTTTCTGTAGCTGCAAGGCAAAGAGTCAATAACCGCGTTAATTTGTCTTTTGTGGCTGTGCGCCACAGAATATAAAGTCGTATTAGGTTTTCGTAGCTGGGAGCAACAGACTTGATAGCCGTATGTTTTTTTTTCTGTAGCTGCAAGCCAACAAGTCGATAACCGCGTTAATTTGTCTTTTGTGGCTGTGCGCCACAGAATATAAAGTCGTATTAGGTTTTTGTAGCTGGGAGCAACAGATTTGATAGCCGTATGAACTTTTCTCTGTAGCTGCAAGCCAACAAGTCGATAACCGCGATAATTTGTTTTTGTGGCTGTGCGCCACAGAATAGATTGTCGTATTAGGTTTTTGTAGCTGGGAGCAACAGATTTGATAGCCGTATGAAATTTTCTCTGTAGCTGCAAGGCAAAGAGTCGATAACCGCGTCAATTCGTATTTTGTGGCTGTGCGCCACAGAATAGATAGTCGTATTAGGTTTTTGTAGCTGGGAGCAACATACTTGATAGCCGTATAACCTTTTTCCTGTAGCTGCACGGCAAAGAGTCAATAACCGCGTTAATTTGTCTTTTGTGGCTGTGCGCCACAGAATATAAAGTCGTATTAGGTTTTCGTAGCTGGGAGCAACAGACTTGATAGCCGTATGAATTTTTTTCTGTAGCCGCAAGGCAAAGAGGTAATAACCGCGTTAATTTGTCTTTTGTGGCTGTGCGCCACAGAATAGATTGTCGTATCAGGTTTTTGTAGCTGGGAGCAACAGACTTGATAGCCGTATGAACTTTTCTCTGTAGCTGCAAGCCAACAAGTCGATAACCGCGATAATTCGTATTTTGTGGCTGTGCGCCACAGAATAGATTGTCGTATTAGGTTTTTGTAGCTGGGAGCAACAGATTTGATAGCCGTATGAACTGTTCTTTGTAGCTGCAAGCCAACAAGTCGATAACCGCGTTAATTCGTATTTTGTGGCTGTGCGCCACAGAATAGATAGTCGTATTAGGTTTTTGTAGCTGGGAGCAACATATTTGATAGCCGTATAACCTTTTTCCTGTAGCTGCACGGCAAAGAGTCGATAACCGCGTTAAATCGTATTTTGTGGCTGTGCGCCACAGAATAGATTGTCGTATCAGGTTTTTGTAGCTGGGAACAACAGACTTGATAGCCGTATTAACTTTTCTCTGTAGCTGCAAGCCAACAAGTCGATAACCGCGATAATTTGTCTTTTGTGGCTGTGCGCCACAGAATATAAAGTCGTATTAGGTTTTTGTAGCTGGGAGCAACAGACTTGATAGCCGTATAAACTTTTTTCTGTAGCTGCAAGGCAAAAAGGTAATAACCGCTTTAATTTGTCTTTTGTGGCTGTGCGCCACAGAATATAAAGTCGTATTAGGTTTTTGTAGCTGGGAGCAACAGATTTGATAGCCGTATGAACTTTTCTCTGTAGCTGCAAGCCAACAAGTCGATAACCGCGATAATTTGTTTTTGTGGCTGTGCGCCACAGAATAGATTGTCGTATTAGGTTTTTGTAGCTGGGAGCAACAGATTTGATAGCCGTATGAAATTTTCTCTGTAGCTGCAAGGCAAAGAGTCGATAACCGCGTCAATTCGTATTTTGTGGCTGTGCGCCACAGAATAGATAGTCGTATTAGGTTTTTGTAGCTGGGAGCAACATACTTGATAGCCGTATAACCTTTTTCCTGTAGCTGCACGGCAAAGAGTCAATAACCGCGTTAATTTGTCTTTTGTGGCTGTGCGCCACAGAATATAAAGTCGTATTAGGTTTTCGTAGCTGGGAGCAACAGACTTGATAGCCGTATGAACTTTTTTCTGTAGCTGCAAGGTAAAGAGGTAATAACCGCGTTAATTTGTCTTTTGTGGCTGTGCGCCACAGAATAGATTGTCGTATCAGGTTTTTGTAGCTGGGAGCAACAGACTTGATAGCCGTATGAACTTTTCTCTGTAGCTGCAAGCCAACAAGTCGATAACCGCGATATTTTGTGTTTTGTGGCTGTGCGCCACAGAATATAAAGTCGTATTAGGTTTTCGTAGCTGGGAGCAACAGACTTGATAGCCGTATGATTTTTTTTCTGTAGCTGCAAGGCAAAGAGTCAATAACCGCGTTAATTTGTCTTTTGTGGCTGTGCGCCACAGAATATAAAGTCGTATTAGGTTTTCGTAGCTGGGAGCAACAGACTTGATAGCCGTATGTTTTTTTTTTTCTGTAGCTGCAAGCAAAGAGTCAATAACCGCGTTAATTTGTCTTTTGTGGCTGTGCGCCACAGAATAGATTGTCGTATCAGGTTTTTGTAGCTGGGAGCAACAGACTTGATAGCCGTATGAACTTTTCTCTGTAGCTGCAAGCCAACAAGTCGATAACCGCGATATTTCGTGTTTTGTGGCTGTGCGCCACAGAATATAAAGTCGTATTAGGTTTTCGTAGCTGGGAGCAACAGACTTGATAGCCGTATGATTTTTTTTCTGTAGCTGCAAGGCAAAGAGTCAATAACCGCGTTAATTTGTCTTTTGTGGCTGTGCGCCACAGAATAGATTGTCGTATTAGGTTTTTGTAGCTGGGAGCAACAGATTTGATAGCCGTATGAAATATTCTCTGTAACTGCGAGGCAAAGAGTCAATAACCGCGTTAATTCGTCTTTTGTGGCTGTGCGCCACAGAATATATAGTCGTATTAGGTTTTTGTAGCTGGGAGCAACAGACTTGATAGCCGTATGAACTGTTCTCTGTAGCTGCAAGGCAAAGAGTCGATAACCGCGTTAATTCGTATTTTGTGGCTGTGCGCCACAGAATAGATAGTCGTATTAGGTTTTTTTAGCTGGGAGCAACATACTTGATAGCCGTATAACCTTTTTCCTGTAGCTGCACGGCAAAGAGTCAATAACCGCGTTAATTCGTCTTTTGTGGCTGTGCGCCACAGAATATTTAGTCGTATTAGGTTTTTGTAGCTGGGAGCAACAGACTTGATAGCCGTATGATTTTTTTTTGTAGCTGCAAGTCAAAATGTCAATAACCGCGTTAATTCGTCTTTGTGGCTGTGCGCCACAGAATAGATTGTCGTATTAGGTTTTTGTAGCTGGGAGCAACAGATTTGATAGCCGTATGAAATGTTCTCTGTAACTGCGAGGCAAAGAGTCAATAACCGCGTTAATTCGTCTTTTGTGGCTGTGCGCCACAGAATATATAGTCGTATTAGGTTTTTGTAGCTGGAAGCAACAGACTTGATAGCCGTATGAACTTTTCTCTGTAGCTGCAAGCCAACAAGTCGATAACCGCGATAATTTGTTTTTGTGGCTGTGCGCCACAGAATAGATTGTCGTATTAGGTTTTTGTAGCTGGGAGCAACAGATTTGATAGCCGTATGAAATATTCTCTGTAGCTGCAAGGCAAAGAGTCGATAACCGCGTCAATTCGTATTTTGTGGCTGTGCGCCACAGAATAGATAGTCGTATTAGGTTTTTGTAGCTGGGAGCAACATACTTGATAGCCGTATAACCTTTTTCCTGTAGCTGCACGGCAAAGAGTCAATAACCGCGTTAATTTGTCTTTTGTGGCTGTGCGCCACAGAATATAAAGTCGTATTAGGTTTTCGTAGCTGGGAGCAACAGACTTGATAGCCGTATGAACTTTTTTCTGTAGCTGCAAGGCAAAGAGGTAATAACCGCGTTAATTTGTCTTTTGTGGCTGTGCGCCACAGAATAGATTGTCGTATCAGGTTTTTGTAGCTGGGAGCAACAGACTTGATAGCCGTATGAACTTTTCTCTGTAGCTGCAAGCCAACAAGTCGATAACCGCGATATTTTGTGTTTTGTGGCTGTGCGCCACAGAATATAAAGTCGTATTAGGTTTTCGTAGCTGGGAGCAACAGACTTGATAGCCGTATGATTTTTTTCTGTAGCTGCAAGGCAAAGAGTCAATAACCGCGTTAAAGAAGGACGATTATGTGGTCCAATCGCAACGCTTCAGTCCTTTAAACCGCAATATATTTTTCAATTGCAGTTTAAAGGACCGATGTAACGGGATCGGTCCACATAATCGTCCTTCTTTAAGTCGTCTTTTGTGGCTGTGCGCCACAGAATATATAGTCGTGTTAGGTCTTTGTAGCTGGGAGCAACATACTTGATAGCCGTATAAACTTTTTTTTGTAGCTTTACGGCAAAGAGTCAATAACCGCGTTAATTTGTCTTTTGTGGCTGTGCGCCACAGAATATGAAGTCGTATTAGGTTTTTGTAGCTGGGAGCAACAGACTTGATAGCCGTATAAACTTTTCTCTGTAACTGCAAGCCAAAAAGTCGATAACCGCGTTAATTCGTATTTTGTGGCTGTGCGCCGCAGAATAGATTGTCGTATTAGGTGTTTGTATCTGGGAGCAACAGATTTGATAGCCGTATGAAATGTTCTCTGTAACTGCGAGGCAAAGAGTCAATAACCGCGTTAATTCGTCTTTTGTGGCTGTGCGCCACAGAATATATAGTCGTATTAGGTTTTTGTAGCTGGAAGCAACAGACTTGATAGCCGTATGAACTTTTCTCTGTAGCTGCAAGCCAACAAGTCGATAACCGCGATAATTTGTTTTTGTGGCTGTGCGCCACAGAATAGATTGTCGTATTAGGTTTTTGTAGCTGGGAGCAACAGATTTGATAGCCGTATGAAATATTCTCTGTAGCTGCAAGGCAAAGAGTCGATAACCGCGTCAATTCGTATTTTGTGGCTGTGCGCCACAGAATAGATAGTCGTATTAGGTTTTTGTAGCTGGGAGCAACATACTTGATAGCCGTATAACCTTTTTCCTGTAGCTGCACGGCAAAGAGTCAATAACCGCGTTAATTTGTCTTTTGTGGCTGTGCGCCACAGAATATAAAGTCGTATTAGGTTTTCGTAGCTGGGAGCAACAGACTTGATAGCCGTATGAACTTTTTTCTGTAGCTGCAAGGCAAAGAGGTAATAACCGCGTTAATTTGTCTTTTGTGGCTGTGCGCCACAGAATAGATTGTCGTATCAGGTTTTTGTAGCTGGGAGCAACAGACTTGATAGCCGTATGAACTTTTCTCTGTAGCTGCAAGCCAACAAGTCGATAACGCGATATTTTGTGTTTTGTGGCTGTGCGCCACAGAATATAAAGTCGTATTAGGTTTTCGTAGCTGGGAGCAACAGACTTGATAGCCGTATGATTTTTTTCTGTAGCTGCAAGGCAAAGAGTCAATAACCGCGTTAAAGAAGGACGATTATGTGGTCCAATCGCAACGCTTCAGTCCTTTAAACCGCAATATATTTTTCAATTGCAGTTTAAAGGACCGATGTAACGGGATCGGTCCACATAATCGTCCTTCTTTAAGTCGTCTTTTGTGGCTGTGCGCCACAGAATATATAGTCGTGTTAGGTCTTTGTAGCTGGGAGCAACATACTTGATAGCCGTATAAACTTTTTTTTGTAGCTTTACGGCAAAGAGTCAATAACCGCGTTAATTTGTCTTTTGTGGCTGTGCGCCACAGAATATGAAGTCGTATTAGGTTTTTGTAGCTGGGAGCAACAGACTTGATAGCCGTATAAACTTTTCTCTGTAACTGCAAGCCAAAAAGTCGATAACCGCGTTAATTCGTATTTTGTGGCTGTGCGCCGCAGAATAGATTGTCGTATTAGGTGTTTGTATCTGGGAGCAACAGATTTGATAGCCGTATGAAATATTCTCTGTAACTGCGAGGCAAAGAGTCAATAACCGCGTTAATTCGTCTTTTGTGGCTGTGCGCCACAGAATATATAGTCGTATTAGGTTTTTGTAGCTGGGAGCAACAGACTTGATAGCCGTATGATTTTTTTTTGTAGCTGCAAGTCAAAATGTCAATAACCGCGTTAATTCGTCTTTGTGGCTGTGCGCCACAGAATAGATTGTCGTATTAGGTTTTTGTAGCTGGGAGCAACAGATTTGATAGCCGTATGAAATGTTCTCTGTAACTGCGAGGCAAAGAGTCAATAACCGCGTTATTCGTCTTTTGTGGCTGTGCGCCACAGAATATATAGTCGTATTAGGTTTTTGTAGCTGGAAGCAACAGACTTGATAGCCGTATGAACTTTTCTCTGTAGCTGCAAGCCAACAAGTCGATAACCGCGATAATTTGTTTTTGTGGCTGTGCGCCACAGAATAGATTGTCGTATTAGGTTTTTGTAGCTGGGAGCAACAGATTTGATAGCCGTATGAAATATTCTCTGTAGCTGCAAGGCAAAGAGTCGATAACCGCGTCAATTCGTATTTTGTGGCTGTGCGCCACAGAATAGATAGTCGTATTAGGTTTTTGTAGCTGGGAGCAACATACTTGATAGCCGTATAACCTTTTTCCTGTAGCTGCACGGCAAAGAGTCAATAACCGCGTTAATTTGTCTTTTGTGGCTGTGCGCCACAGAATATAAAGTCGTATTAGGTTTTCGTAGCTGGGAGCAACAGACTTGATAGCCGTACGAACTTTTTTCTGTAGCTGCAAGGCAAAGAGGTAATAACCGCGTTAATTTGTCTTTTGTGGCTGTGCGCCACAGAATAGATTGTCGTATCAGGTTTTGTAGCTGGGAGCAACAGACTTGATAGCCGTATGAACTTTTCTCTGTAGCTGCAAGCCAACAAGTCGATAACCGCGATATTTTGTGTTTTGTGGCTGTGCGCCACAGAATATAAAGTCGTATTAGGTTTTCGTAGCTGGGAGCAACAGACTTGATAGCCGTATGATTTTTTTTCTGTAGCTGCAAGGCAAAGAGTCAATAACCGCGTTAAGTCGTCTTTTGTGGCTGTGCGCCACAGAATATAAAGTCGTATTAGGTTTTTGTAGCTGGAAGCAACAGACTTGATAGCCGTATGAACTTTTCTCTGTAGCTGCAAGCCAACAAGTCGATAACCGCGATAATTTGTTTTTGTGGCTGTGCGCCACAGAATAGATTGTCGTATTAGGTTTTTGTAGCTGGGAGCAACAGACTTGATAGCCGTATGAACTGTTCTCTGTAGCTGCAAGGCAAAGAGTCGATAACCGCGTTAATTCGTAGTTTGTGGCTGTGCGCCACAGAATAGATAGTCGTATTAGGTTTTTTTAGCTGGGAGCAACATACTTGATAGCCGTATAACCTTTTTCCTGTAGCTGCACGGCAAAGAGTCAATAACCGCGTAAATTTGTCTTTTGTGGCTGTGCGCCACAGAATATAAAGTCGTATTAGGTTTTCGTAGCTGGGAGCAACAGACTTGATAGCCGTATGAATTTTTTTCTGTAGCCGCAAGGCAAAGAGGTAATAACCGCGTTAATTTGTCTTTTGTGGCTGTGCGCCACAGAATAGATTGTCGTATCAGGTTTTTGTAGCTGGGAGCAACAGACTTGATAGCCGTATGAACTTTTCTCTGTAGCTGCAAGCCAACAAGTCGATAACCGCGATAATTCGTATTTTGTGGCTGTGCGCCACAGAATAGATTGTCGTATTAGGTTTTTGTAGCTGGGAGCAACAGATTTGATAGCCGTATGAACTGTTCTTTGTAGCTGCAAGGCAAAGAGTCGATAACCGCGTTAATTCGTATTTTGTGGCTGTGCGCCACAGAATAGATAGTCGTATTAGGTTTTTGTAGCTGGGAGCAACATATTTGATAGCCGTATAACCTTTTTCCTGTAGCTGCACGGCAAAGAGTCAATAACCGCGTTAATTTGTCTTTGTGGCTGTGCGCCACAGAATATATAGTCGTATTAGGTTTTTGTAGCTGGGAGCAACAGACTTGATAGCCGTATGATTTTTTTTGTAGCTGCAAGTCAAAATGTCAATAACCGCGTTAATTCGTCTTTGTGGCTGTGCGCCACAGAATAGATTGTCGTATTAGGTTTTTGTAGCTGGGAGCAACAGATTTGATAGCCGTATGAAATGTTCTCTGTAACTGCGAGGCAAAGAGTCAATAACCGCGTTAATTCGTCTTTTGTGGCTGTGCGCCACAGAATATATAGTCGTATTAGGTTTTTGTAGCTGGAAGCAACAGACTTGATAGCCGTATGAACTTTTCTCTGTAGCTGCAAGCCAACAAGTCGATAACCGCGATAATTTGTTTTTGTGGCTGTGCGCCACAGAATAGATTGTCGTATTAGGTTTTTGTAGCTGGGAGCAACAGATTTGATAGCCGTATGAAATATTCTCTGTAGCTGCAAGGCAAAGAGTCGATAACCGCGTCAATTCGTATTTTGTGGTTGTGCGCCACAGAATAGATAGTCGTATTAGGTTTTCGTAGCTGGGAGCAACAGACTTGATAGCCGTATGATTTTTTTTCTGTAGCTGCAAGGCAAAGAGTCAATAACCGCGTTAATTTGTCTTTTGTGGCTGTGCGCCACAGAATATAAAGTCGTATTAGGTTTTCGTAGCTGGGAGCAACAGACTTGATAGCCGTATGATTTTTTTTCTGTAGCTGCAAGGCAAAGAGTCAATAACCGCGTTAATTTGTCTTTTGTGGCTGTGCGCCACAGAATAGATTGTCGTATCAGGTTTTTGTAGCTGGGAGCAACAGACTTGATAGCCGTATGAACTTTTCTCTGTAGCTGCAAGCCAACAAGTCGATAACCGCGATATTTCGTGTTTTGTTGCTGTGCGCCACAGAATATATAGTCGTATTAGGTTTTCGTAGCTGGGAGCAACAGACTTGATAGCCGTATGATTTTTTTTCTGTAGCTGCAAGGCAAAGAGTCAATAACCGCGTTAATTTGTCTTTTGTGGCTGTGCGCCACAGAATAGATTGTCGTATTAGGTTTTTGTAGCTGGGAGCAACAGATTTGATAGCCGTATGAAATATTCTCTGTAACTGCGAGGCAAAGAGTCAATAACCGCGTTAATTCGTCTTTTGTGGCTGTGCGCCACAGAATATATAGTCGTATTAGGTTTTTGTAGCTGGGAGCAACAGACTTGATAGCCGTATGAACTGTTCTCTGTAGCTGCAAGGCAAAGAGTCGATAACCGCGTTAATTCGTATTTTGTGGCTGTGCGCCACAGAATAGATAGTCGTATTAGGTTTTTTTAGCTGGGAGCAACATACTTGATAGCCGTATAACCTTTTTCCTGTAGCTGCACGGCAAAGAGTCAATAACCGCGTAAATTTGTCTTTTGTGGCTGTGCGCCACAGAATATAAAGTCGTATTAGGTTTTCGTAGCTGGGAGCCACAGACTTGATAGCCGTATGAATTTTTTTCTGTAGCCGCAAGGCAAAGAGGTAATAACCGCGTTAATTTGTCTTTTGTGGCTGTGCGCCACAGAATAGATTGTCGTATCAGGTTTTTGTAGCTGGGAGCAACAGACTTGATAGCCGTATGAACTTTTCTCTGTAGCTGCAAGCCAACAAGTCGATAACCGCGATAATTCGTATTTTGTGGCTGTGCGCCACAGAATAGATTGTCGTATTAGGTTTTTGTAGCTGGGAGCAACAGATTTGATAGCCGTATGAACTGTTCTTTGTAGCTGCAAGCCAACAAGTCGATAACCGCGTTAATTCGTATTTTGTGGCTGTGCGCCACAGAATAGATAGTCGTATTAGGTTTTTGTAGCTGGGAGCAACATATTTGATAGCCGTATAACTTTTTTCCTGTAGCTGCACGGCAAAGCGTCGATAACCGCGTTAAATCGTATTTTGTGGCTGTGCGCCACAGAATAGATTGTCGTATCAGGTTTTTGTAGCTGGGAACAACAGAATTGATAGCCGTATTAACTTTTCTCTGTAGCTGAAAGCCAACAAGTCGATAACCGCGATAATTTGTCTTTTGTGGCTGTGCGCCACAGAATATAAAGTCGTATTAGGTTTTTGTAGCTGGGAGCAACAGACTTGATAGCCGTATAAACTTTTTCCTGTAGCTGCAAGGCAAAGAGGTAATAACCGCGTTAATTTGTCTTTTGTGGCTGTGCGCCACAGAATAGATTGTCGTATCAGGTTTTTGTAGCTGGGAGCAACAGACTTGATAGCCGTATGAACTTTTCTCTGTAGCTGCAAGCCAACAAGTCGATAACCGCGATAATTCGTATTTTGTGGCTGTGCGCCACAGAATAGATTGTCGTATTGGGTTATTGTAGCTGGGAGCAACAGATTTGATAGCCGTATGAACTGTTCTCTGTAGCTGCAAGGCAAAGAGTCGATAACCGCGTTAATTCGTATTTTGTGGCTGTACGCCACAGAATAGATAGTCGTATTAGGTTTTTGTAGCTGGGAGCAACATACTTGATAGCCGTATAACCTTTTCCCTGTAGCTGCACGGCAAAGAGTCAATAACCGCGTTAATTTGTCTTTTGTGGCTGTGCGCCACAGAATATAAAGTCGTATTAGGTTTTCGTAGCTGGGAGCAACAGACTTGATAGCCGTATGAACTTTTTTCTGTAGCTGCAAGGCAAAGAGGTAATAACCGCGTTAATTTGTCTTTTGTGGCTGTGCGCCACAGAATAGATTGTCGTATCAGGTTTTTGTAGCTGGGAGCAACAGACTTGATAGCCGTATGAACTTTTCTCTGTAGCTGCAAGCCAACAAGTCGATAACCGCGATATTTTGTCTTTTGTGGCGGTGCGCCACAGAATATAAAGTCGTATTAGGTTTTCGTAGCTGGGAGCAACAGACTTGATAGCCGTATGAACTTTTTTCTGTAGCTGCAAGGCAAAGAGGTAATAACCGCGTTAATTTGCCTTTTGTGGCTGTGCGCCACAGAATAGATTGTCGTATCAGGTTTTTGTAGCTGGGAGCAACAGACTTGATAGCCGTATGAACTTTTCTCTGTAGCTGCAAGCCAACAAGTCGATAACCGCGATATTTTGTGTTTTGTGGCTGTGCGCCACAGAATATAAAGTCGTATTAGGTTTTCGTAGCTGGGAGCAACAGACTTGATAGCCGTATGATTTTTTTTCTGTAGCTGCAAGGCAAAGAGTCAATAACCGCGTTAATTTGTCTTTTGTGGCTGTGCGCCACAGAATATAAAGTCGTATTAGGTTTTCGTAGCTGGGAGCAACAGACTTGATAGCCGTATGTTTTTTTTTCTGTAGCTGCAAGGCAAAGAGTCAATAACCGCGTTAATTTGTCTTTTGTGGCTGTGCGCCACAGAATATATAGTCGTGTTAGGTCTTTGTAGCTGGGAGCAACATACTTGATAGCCGTATAAACTTTTTTTTGTAGCTTTACGGCAAAGAGTCAATAACCGCGTTAATTTGTCTTTTGTGGCTGTGCGCCACAGAATATGAAGTCGTATTAGGTTTTTGTAGCTGGGAGCAACAGACTTGATAGCCGTATAAACTTTTCTCTGTAACTGCAAGCCAAAAAGTCGATAACCGCGTTAATTCGTATTTTGTGGCTGTGCGCCACAGAATAGATTGTCGTATTAGGTGTTTGTATCTGGGAGCAACAGATTTGATAGCCGTATGAACTTTTCTCTGTAACTGCAAGCCAAAAAGTCGATAACCGCGTTAATTCGTATTTTGTGGCTGTGCGCCACAGAATAGATTGTCGTATTAGGTGTTTGTATCTGGGAGCAACAGATTTGATAGCCGTATGAAATATTCTCTGTAACTGCGAGGCAAAGAGTCAATAACCGCGTTAATTCGTCTTTTGTGGCTGTGCGCCACAGAATATATAGTCGTATTAGGTTTTTGTAGCTGGGAGCAACAGACTTGATAGCCGTATGATTGTTTTTTGTAGCTGCAAGTCAAAATGTCAATAACCGCGTTAATTCGTCTTTGTGGCTGTGCGCCACAGAATAGATTGTCGTATTAGGTTTTTGTAGCTGGGAGCAACAGATTTGATAGCCGTATGAAATATTCTCTGTAGCTGCAAGGCAAAGAGTCAATAACCGCGTTAATTCGTCTTTTGTGGCTGTGCGCCACAGAATATATAGTCGTATTAGGTTTTTGTAGCTGGAAGCAACAGACTTGATAGCCGTATGAACTTTTTTCTGTAGCTGCAAGGCAAAGAGGTAATAACCGCGTTAATTTGTCTTTTGTGGCTGTGCGCCACAGAATAGATTGTCGTATCAGGTTTTTGTAGCTGGGAGCAACAGACTTGATAGCCGTATGAACTTTTCTCTGTAGCTGCAAGCCAACAAGTCGATAACCGCGATATTTTGTGTTTTGTGGCTGTGCGCCACAGAATATAAAGTCGTATTAGGTTTTCGTAGCTGGGAGCAACAGACTTGATAGCCGTATGATTTTTTTCTGTAGCTGCAAGGCAAAGAGTCAATAACCGCGTTAAGTCGTCTTTTGTGGCTGTGCGCCACAGAATATATAGTCGTGTTAGGTCTTTGTAGCTGGGAGCAACATACTTGATAGCCGTATAAACTTTTTTTTGTAGCTTTACGGCAAAGAGTCAATAACCGCGTTAATTTGTCTTTTGTGGCTGTGCGCCACAGAATATGAAGTCGTATTAGGTTTTTGTAGCTGGGAGCAACAGACTTGATAGCCGTATAAACTTTTCTTTGTAACTGCAAGCCAAAAAGTCGATAACCGCGTTAATTCGTATTTTGTGGCTGTGCGCCACAGAATAGATTGTCGTATTAGGTGTTTGTATCTGGGAGCAACAGATTTGATAGCCGTATGAACTTTTCTCTGTAACTGCAAGCCAAAAAGTCGATAACCGCGTTAATTCGTATTTTGTGGCTGTGCGCCACAGAATAGATTGTCGTATTAGGTGTTTGTATCTGGGAGCAACAGATTTGATAGCCGTATGAAATATTCTCTGTAACTGCGAGGCAAAGAGTCAATACCGCGTTAATTCGTCTTTTGTGGCTGTGCGCCACAGAATATATAGTCGTATTAGGTTTTTGTAGCTGGGAGCAACAGACTTGATAGCCGTATGATTTTTTTTTGTAGCTGCAAGTCAAAATGTCAATAACCGCGTTAATTCGTCTTTGTGGCTGTGCGCCACAGAATAGATTGTCGTATTAGGTTTTTGTAGCTGGGAGCAACAGATTTGATAGCCGTATGAAATGTTCTCTGTAACTGCGAGGCAAAGAGTCAATAACCGCGTTAATTCGTCTTTTGTGGCTGTGCGCCACAGAATATATAGTCGTATTAGGTTTTTGTAGCTGGAAGCAACAGACTTGATAGCCGTATGAACTTTTCTCTGTAGCTGCAAGCCAACAAGTCGATAACCGCGATAATTTGTTTTTGTGGCTGTGCGCCACAGAATAGATTGTCGTATTAGGTTTTTGTAGCTGGGAGCAACAGATTTGATAGCCGTATGGAATATTCTCTGTAGCTGCAAGGCAAAGAGTCGATAACCGCGTCAATTCGTATTTTGTGGCTGTGCGCCACAGAATAGATAGTCGTATTAGGTTTTTGTAGCTGGGAGCAACATACTTGATAGCCGTATAACCTTTTTCCTGTAGCTGCACGGCAAAGAGTCAATAACCGCGTTAATTTGTCTTTTGTGGCTGTGCGCCACAGAATATAAAGTCGTATTAGGTTTTCGTAGCTGGGAGCAACAGACTTGATAGCCGTATGAACTTTTTTCTGTAGCTGCAAGTCAAAGAGGTAATAACCGCGTTAATTTGTCTTTTGTGGCTGTGCGCCACAGAATAGATTGTCGTATCAGGTTTTTGTAGCTGGGAGCAACAGACTTGATATCCGTATGAACTTTTCTCTGTAGCTGCAAGCCAACAAGTCGATAACCGCGATATTTTGTGTTTTGTGGCTGTGCGCCACAGAATATAAAGTCGTATTAGGTTTTCGTAGCTGGGAGCAACAGACTTGATAGCCGTATGATTTTTTTCTGTAGCTGCAAGGCAAAGAGTCAATAACCGCGTTAATTTGTCTTTTGTGGCTGTGCGCCACAGAATATAAAGTCGTATTAGGTTTTCGTAGCTGGGAGCAACAGACTTGATAGCCGTATGATTTTTTTTCTGTAGCTGCAAGGCAAAGAGTCAATAACCGCGTTAATTTGTCTTTTGTGGCTGTGCGCCACAGAATAGATTGTCGTATCAGGTTTTTGTAGCTGGGAGCAACAGACTTGATAGCCGTATGAACTTTTCTCTGTAGCTGCAAGCCAACAAGTCGATAACCGCGATATTCCGTGTTTTGTGGCTGTGCGCCACAGAATATAAAGTCGTATTAGGTTTTCGTAGCTGGGAGCAACAGATTTGATAGCCGTATGAAATATTCTCTGTAACTGCGAGGCAAAGAGTCAATAACCGCGTTAATTCGTCTTTTGTGGCTGTGCGCCACAGAATATATAGTCGTATTAGGTTTTTGTAGCTGGGAGCAACAGACTTGATAGCCGTATGAACTGTTCTCTGTAGCTGCAAGGCAAAGAGTCGATAACCGCGTTAATTCGTAGTTTGTGGCTGTGCGCCACAGAATAGATAGTCGTATTAGGTTTTTTTAGCTGGGAGCAACATACTTGATAGCCGTATAACCTTTTTCCTGTAGCTGCACGGCACAGAGTCAATAACCGCGTAAATTTGTCTTTTGTGGCTGTGCGCCACAGAATATAAAGTCGTATTAGGTTTTCGTAGCTGGGAGCAACAGACTTGATAGCCGTATGAATTTTTTTCTGTAGCCGCAAGGCAAAGAGGTAATAACCGCGTTAATTTGTCTTTTGTGGCTGTGCGCCACAGAATAGATTGTCGTATCAGGTTTTTGTAGCTGGGAGCAACAGACTTGATAGCCGTATGAACTTTTCTCTGTAGCTGCAAGCCAACAAGTCGATAACCGCGATAATTCGTATTTTGTGGCTGTGCGCCACAGAATAGATTGTCGTATTAGGTTTTTGTAGCTGGGAGCAACATATTTGATAGCCGTATGAACTGTTCTTTGTAGCTGCAAGGCAAAGAGTCGATAACCGCGTTAATTCGTATTTTGTGGCTGTGCGCCACAGAATAGATAGTCGTATTAGGTTTTTGTAGCTGGGAGCAACATATTTGATAGCCGTATAACCTTTTTCCTGTAGCTGCACGGCAAAGAGTCAATAACCGCGTTAATTTGTCTTTGTGGCTGTGCGCCACAGAATATATAGTCGTATTAGGTTTTTGTAGCTGGGAGCAACAGACTTGATAGCCGTATGATTTTTTTTTGTAGCTGCAAGTCAAAATGTCAATAACCGCGTTAATTCGTCTTTGTGGCTGTGCGCCACAGAATAGATTGTCGTATTAGGTTTTTGTAGCTGGGAGCAACAGATTTGATAGCCGTATGAAATGTTCTCTGTAACTGCGAGGCAAAGAGTCAATAACCGCGTTAATTCGTCTTTTGTGGCTGTGCGCCACAGAATATATAGTCGTATTAGGTTTTTGTAGCTGGAAGCAACAGACTTGATAGCCGTATGAACTTTTCTCTGTAGCTGCAAGCCAACAAGTCGATAACCGCGATAATTTGTTTTTGTGGCTGTGCGCCACAGAATAGATTGTCGTATTAGGTTTTTGTAGCTGGGAGCAACAGATTTGATAGCCGTATGAAATATTCTCTGTAGCTGCGAGGCAAAGAGTCGATAACCGCGTCAATTCGTATTTTGTGGCTGTGCGCCACAGAATAGATAGTCGTATTAGGTTTTCGTAGCTGGGAGCAACAGACTTGATAGCCGTATGATTTTTTTTCTGTAGCTGCAAGGCAAAGAGTCAATAACCGCGTTAATTTGTCTTTTGTGGCTGTGCGCCACAGAATATAAAGTCGTATTAGGTTTTCGTAGCTGGGAGCAACAGACTTGATAGCCGTATGATTTTTTTTCTGTAGCTGCAAGGCAAAGAGTCAATAACCGCGTTAATTTGTCTTTTGTGGCTGTGCGCCACAGAATAGATTGTCGTATCAGGTTTTTGTAGCTGGGAGCAACAGACTTGATAGCCGTATAAACTTTTCTCTGTAGCTGCAAGCCAACAAGTCGATAACCGCGATATTTCGTGTTTTGTGGCTGTGCGCCACAGAATATATAGTCGTATTAGGTTTTCGTAGCTGGGAGCAACAGACTTGATAGCCGTATGATTTGTTTTCTGTAGCTGCAAGGCAAAAAGGTAATAACCGCGTTAATCTGTCTTTTGTGGCTGTGCGCCACATAATAAAAAGTCGTATTAGGTTTTTGTAGCTGGGAGCAACAGACTTGATAGCCGTATGAACTGTTCTCTGTAGCTGCAAGGCAAAGAGTCGATAACCGCGTTAATTCGTATTTTGTGGCTGTGCGCCACAGAATAGATAGTCGTATTAGGTTTTTTTAGCTGGGAGCAACATACTTGATAGCCGTATAACCTTTTTCCTGTAGCTGCACGGCAAAGAGTCAATAACCTCGTAAATTTGTCTTTTGTGGCTGTGCGCCACAGAATATAAAGTCGTATTAGGTTTTCATAGCTGGGAGCCACAGACTTGATAGCCGTATGAATTTTTTTCTGTAGCCGCAAGGCAAAGAGGTAATAACCGCGTCAATTTGTCTTTTGTGGCTGTGCGCCACAGAATAGATTGTCGTATCAGGTTTTTGTAGCTGGGAGCAACAGACTTGATAGCCGTATGAACTTTTCTCTGTAGCTGCAAGCCAACAAGTCGATAACCGCGATAATTCGTATTTTGTGGCTGTGCGCCACAGAATAGATTGTCGTATTAGGTTTTTGTAGCTGGGAGCAACAGATTTGATAGCCGTATGAACTGTTCTTTGTAGCTGCAAGCCAACAAGTCGATAACCGCGTTAATTCGTATTTTGTGGCTGTGCGCCACAGAATAGATAGTCGTATTAGGTTTTTGTAGCTGGGAGCAACATATTTGATAGCCGTATAACTTTTTTCCTGTAGCTGCACGGCAAAGCGTCGATAACCGCGTTAAATCGTATTTTGTGGCTGTGCGCCACAGAATAGATTGTCGTATCAGGTTTCTGTAGCTGGGAACAACAGAATTGATAGCCGTATTAACTTTTCTCTGTAGCTGCAAGCCAACAAGTCGATAACCGCGATAATTTGTCTTTTGTGGCTGTGCGCCACAGAATATAAAGTCGTATTAGGTTTTTGTAGCTGGGAGCAACAGACTTGATAGCCGTATAAACTTTTTTCTGTAGCTGCAAGGCAAAAAGGTAATAACCGCTTTAATTTGTCTTTTGTGGCTGTGCGCCACAGAATATAAAGTCGTATTAGGTTTTTGTAGCTGGGAGCAACAGATTTGATAGCCGTATGAAATGTTCTCTGTAACTGCGAGGCAAAGAGTCAATAACCGCGTTAATTCGTCTTTTGTGGCTGTGCGCCACAGAATATATAGTCGTATTAGGTTTTTGTAGCTGGAAGCAACAGACTTGATAGCCGTATGAACTTTTCTCTGTAGCTGCAAGCCAACAAGTCGATAACCGCGATAATTTGTTTTTGTGGCTGTGCGCCACAGAATAGATTGTCGTATTAGGTTTTTGTAGCTGGGAGCAACAGATTTGATAGCCGTATGAAATTTTCTCTGTAGCTGCAAGGCAAAGAGTCGATAACCGCGTCAATTCGTATTTTGTGGCTGTGCGCCACAGAATAGATAGTCGTATTAGGTTTTTGTAGCTGGGAGCAACATACTTGATAGCCGTATAACCTTTTTCCTGTAGCTGCACGGCAAAGAGTCAATAACCGCGTTAATTTGTCTTTTGTGGCTGTGCGCCACAGAATATAAAGTCGTATTAGGTTTTCGTAGCTGGGAGCAACAGACTTGATAGCCGTATGAACTTTTTTCTGTAGCTGCAAGGCAAAGAGGTAATAACCGCGTTAATTTGTCTTTTGTGGCTGTGCGCCACAGAATAGATTGTCGTATCAGGTTTTTGTAGCTGGGAGCAACAGACTTGATAGCCGTATGAACTTTTCTCTGTAGCTGCAAGCCAACAAGTCGATAACCGCGATATTTTGTGTTTTGTGGCTGTGCGCCACAGAATATAAAGTCGTATTAGGTTTTCGTAGCTGGGAGCAACAGACTTGATAGCCGTATGATTTTTTTTCTGTAGCTGCAAGGCAAAGAGTCAATAACCGCGTTAATTTGTCTTTTGTGGCTGTGCGCCACAGAATATAAAGTCGTATTAGGTTTTCGTAGCTGGGAGCAACAGACTTGATAGCCGTATGTTTTTTTTCTGTAGCTGCAAGGCAAAGAGTCAATAACCGCGTTAATTTGTCTTTTGTGGCTGTGCGCCACAGAATAGATTGTCGTATCAGGTTTTTGTAGCTGGGAGCAACAGACTTGATAGCCGTATGAACTTTTCTCTGTAGCTGCAAGCCAACAAGTCGATAACCGCGATATTTCGTGTTTTGTGGCTGTGCGCCACAGAATATAAAGTCGTATTAGGTTTTTGTAGCTGGGAGCAACAGATTTGATAGCCGTATGAAATATTCTCTGTAACTGCGAGGCAAAGAGTCAATAACCGCGTTAATTCGTCTTTTGTGGCTGTGCGCCACAGAATATATAGTCGTATTAGGTTTTTGTAGCTGGGAGCAACAGACTTGATAGCCGTATGAACTGTTCTCTGTAGCTGCAAGGCAAAGAGTCGATAACCGCGTTAATTCGTATTTTGTGGCTGTGCGCCACAGAATAGATAGTCGTATTAGGTTTTTTTAGCTGGGAGCAACATACTTGATAGCCGTATAACCTTTTTCCTGTAGCTGCACGGCAAAGAGTCAATAACCGCGTAAATTTGTCTTTTGTGGCTGTGCGCCACAGAATATAAAGTCGTATTAGGTTTTCGTAGCTGGGAGCAACAGACTTGATAGCCGTATGAATTTTTTTCTGTAGCCGCAAGGCAAAGAGGTAATAACCGCGTCAATTTGTCTTTTGTGGCTGTGCGCCACAGAATAGATTGTCGTATCAGGTTTTTGTAGCTGGGAGCAACAGACTTGATAGCCGTATGAACTTTTCTCTGTAGCTGCAAGCCAACAAGTCGATAACCGCGATAATTCGTATTTTGTGGCTGTGCGCCACAGAATAGATTGTCGTATTAGGTTTTTGTAGCTGGGAGCAACAGATTTGATAGCCGTATGAACTGTTCTTTGTAGCTGCAAGCCAACAAGTCGATAACCGCGTTAATTCGTATTTTGTGGCTGTGCGCCACAGAATAGATAGTCGTATTAGGTTTTTGTAGCTGGGAGCAACATATTTGATAGCCGTATAACTTTTTTCCTGTAGCTGCACGGCAAAGCGTCGATAACCGCGTTAAATCGTATTTTGTGGCTGTGCGCCACAGAATAGATTGTCGTATCAGGTTTTTGTAGCTGGGAACAACAGAATTGATAGCCGTATTAACTTTTCTCTGTAGCTGCAAGCCAACAAGTCGATAACCGCGATAATTTGTCTTTTGTGGCTGTGCGCCACAGAATATAAAGTCGTATTAGGTTTTTGTAGCTGGGAGCAACAGACTTGATAGCCGTATAAACTTTTTTCTGTAGCTGCAAGGCAAAAAGGTAATAACCGCTTTAATTTGTCTTTTGTGGCTGTGCGCCACAGAATATAAAGTCGTATTAGGTTTTTGTAGCTGGGAGCAACAGATTTGATAGCCGTATGAAATGTTCTCTGTAACTGCGAGGCAAAGAGTCAATAACCGCGTTAATTCGTCTTTTGTGGCTGTGCGCCACAGAATATATAGTCGTATTAGGTTTTTGTAGCTGGAAGCAACAGACTTGATAGCCGTATGAACTTTTCTCTGTAGCTGCAAGCCAACAAGTCGATAACCGCGATAATTTGTTTTTGTGGCTGTGCGCCACAGAATAGATTGTCGTATTAGGTTTTTGTAGCTGGGAGCAACAGATTTGATAGCCGTATGAAATTTTCTCTGTAGCTGCAAGGCAAAGAGTCGATAACCGCGTCAATTCGTATTTTGTGGCTGTGCGCCACAGAATAGATAGTCGTATTAGGTTTTTGTAGCTGGGAGCAACATACTTGATAGCCGTATAACCTTTTTCCTGTAGCTGCACGGCAAAGAGTCAATAACCGCGTTAATTTGTCTTTTGTGGCTGTGCGCCACAGAATATAAAGTCGTATTAGGTTTTCGTAGCTGGGAGCAACAGACTTGATAGCCGTATGAACTTTTTTCTGTAGCTGCAAGGCAAAGAGGTAATAACCGCGTTAATTTGTCTTTTGTGGCTGTGCGCCACAGAATAGATTGTCGTATCAGGTTTTTGTAGCTGGGAGCAACAGACTTGATAGCCGTATGAACTTTTCTCTGTAGCTGCAAGCCAACAAGTCGATAACCGCGATATTTTGTGTTTTGTGGCTGTGCGCCACAGAATATAAAGTCGTATTAGGTTTTCGTAGCTGGGAGCAACAGACTTGATAGCCGTATGATTTTTTTTCTGTAGCTGCAAGGCAAAGAGTCAATAACCGCGTTAATTTGTCTTTTGTGGCTGTGCGCCACAGAATATAAAGTCGTATTAGGTTTTCGTAGCTGGGAGCAACAGACTTGATAGCCGTATGTTTTTTTTCTGTAGCTGCAAGGCAAAGAGTCAATAACCGCGTTAATTTGTCTTTTGTGGCTGTGCGCCACAGAATAGATTGTCGTATCAGGTTTTTGTAGCTGGGAGCAACAGACTTGATAGCCGTATGAACTTTTCTCTGTAGCTGCAAGCCAACAAGTCGATAACCGCGATATTTCGTGTTTTGTGGCTGTGCGCCACAGAATATAAAGTCGTATTAGGTTTTTGTAGCTGGGAGCAACAGATTTGATAGCCGTATGAAATATTCTCTGTAACTGCGAGGCAAAGAGTCAATAACCGCGTTAATTCGTCTTTTGTGGCTGTGCGCCACAGAATATATAGTCGTATTAGGTTTTTGTAGCTGGGAGCAACAGACTTGATAGCCGTATGAACTGTTCTCTGTAGCTGCAAGGCAAAGAGTCGATAACCGCGTTAATTCGTATTTTGTGGCTGTGCGCCACAGAATAGATAGTCGTATTAGGTTTTTTTAGCTGGGAGCAACATACTTGATAGCCGTATAACCTTTTTCCTGTAGCTGCACGGCAAAGAGTCAATAACCGCGTAAATTTGTCTTTTGTGGCTGTGCGCCACAGAATATAAAGTCGTATTAGGTTTTCGTAGCTGGGAGCAACAGACTTGATAGCCGTATGAATTTTTTTCTGTAGCCGCAAGGCAAAGAGGTAATAACCGCGTTAATTTGTCTTTTGTGGCTGTGCGCCACAGAATAGATTGTCGTATCAGGTTTTTGTAGCTGGGAGCAACAGACTTGATAGCCGTATGAACTTTTCTCTGTAGCTGCAAGCCAACAAGTCGATAACCGCGATAATTCGTATTTTGTGGCTGTGCGCCACAGAATATAAAGTCGTATTAGGTTTTCGTAGCTGGGAGCAACAGACTTGATAGCCGTATGATTTTTTTTCTGTAGCTGCAAGGCAAAGAGTCAATAACCGCGTTAATTTGTCTTTTGTGGCTGTGCGCCACAGAATATAAAGTCGTATTAGGTTTTCGTAGCTGGGAGCAACAGACTTGATAGCCGTATGTTTTTTTTCTGTAGCTGCAAGGCAAAGAGTCAATAACCGCGTTAATTTGTCTTTTGTGGCTGTGCGCCACAGAATAGATTGTCGTATCAGGTTTTTGTAGCTGGGAGCAACAGACTTGATAGCCGTATGAACTTTTCTCTGTAGCTGCAAGCCAACAAGTCGATAACCGCGATATTTCGTGTTTTGTGGCTGTGCGCCACAGAATATAAAGTCGTATTAGGTTTTTGTAGCTGGGAGCAACAGATTTGATAGCCGTATGAAATATTCTCTGTAACTGCGAGGCAAAGAGTCAATAACCGCGTTAATTCGTCTTTTGTGGCTGTGCGCCACAGAATATATAGTCGTATTAGGTTTTTGTAGCTGGGAGCAACAGACTTGATAGCCGTATGAACTGTTCTCTGTAGCTGCAAGGCAAAGAGTCGATAACCGCGTTAATTCGTATTTTGTGGCTGTGCGCCACATAATAGATAGTCGTATTAGGTTTTTTTAGCTGGGAGCAACATACTTGATAGCCGTATAACCTTTTTCCTGTAGCTGCACGGCAAAGAGTCAATAACCGCGTAAATTTGTCTTTTGTGGCTGTGCGCCACAGAATATAAAGTCGTATTAGGTTTTCGTAGCTGGGAGCAACAGACTTGATAGCCGTATGAATTTTTTTCTGTAGCCGCAAGGCAAAGAGGTAATAACCGCGTTAATTTGTCTTTTGTGGCTGTGCGCCACAGAATAGATTGCCGTATCAGGTTTTTGTAGCTGGGAGCAACAGACTTGATAGCCGTATGAACTTTTCTCTGTAGCTGCAAGCCAACAAGTCGATAACCGCGATAATTCGTATTTTGTGGCTGTGCGCCACAGAATATAAAGTCGTATTAGGTTTTCGTAGCTGGGAGCAACAGACTTGATAGCCGTATGAATTTTTTTCTGTAGCCGCAAGGCAAAGAGGTAATAACCGCGTTAATTTGTCTTTTGTGGCTGTGCGCCACAGAATAGATTGTCGTATCAGGTTTTTGTAGCTGGGAGCAACAGACTTGATAGCCGTATGAACTTTTCTCTGTAGCTGCAAGCCAACAAGTCGATAACCGCGATAATTCGTATTTTGTGGCTGTGCGCCACAGAATAGATTGTCGTATTAGGTTTTTGTAGCTGGGAGCAACAGATTTGATAGCCGTATGAACTGTTCTTTGTAGCTGCAAGCCAACAAGTCGATAACCGCGTTAACTCGTATTTTGTGGCTGTGCGCCACAGAATAGATAGTCGTATTAGGTTTTTGTAGCTGGGAGCAACATATTTGATAGCCCTATAACCTTTTTCCTGTAGCTGCACGGCAAAGAGTCGATAACCGCGTTAAATCGTATTTTGTGGCTGTGCGCCACAGAATAGATTGTCGTATCAGGTTTTTGTAGCTGGGAACAACAGACTTGATAGCCGTATTAACTTTTCTCTGTAGCTGCAAGCCAACAAGTCGATAACCGCGATAATTTGTCTTTTGTGGCTGTGGGCCACAGAATATAAAGTCGTATTAGGTTTTTGTAGCTGGGAGCAACAGACTTGATAGCCGTATAAACTTTTTTCTGTAGCTGCAAGGCAAAAAGGTAATAACCGCTTTAATTTGTCTTTTGTGGCTGTGCGCCACAGAATATAAAGTCGTATTAGGTTTTTGTAGCTGGGAGCAACAGATTTGATAGCCGTATGAAATGTTCTCTGTAACTGCGAGGCAAAGAGTCAATAACCGCGTGAATTCGTCTTTTGTGGCTGTGCGCCACAGAATATATAGTCGTATTAGGTTTTTGTAGCTGGAAGCAACAGACTTGATAGCCGTATGAACTTTTCTCTGTAGCTGCAAGCCAACAAGTCGATAACCGCGATAATTTGTTTTTGTGGCTGTGCGCCACAGAATAGATTGTCGTATTAGGTTTTTGTAGCTGGGAGCAACATACTTGATAGCCGTATAACCTTTTTCCTGTAGCTGCACGGCAAAGAGTCAATAACCGCGTTAATTTGTCTTTTGTGGCTGTGCGCCACAGAATATAAAGTCGTATTAGGTTTTCGTAGCTGGGAGCAACAGACTTGATAGCCGTATGAACTTTTTTCTGTAGCTGCAAGGCAAAGAGGTAATAACCGCGTTAATTTGTCTTTTGTGGCTGTGCGCCACAGAATAGATTGTCGTATCAGGTTTTTGTAGCTGGGAGCAACAGACTTGATAGCCGTATGAACTTTTCTCTGTAGCTGCAAGCCAACAAGTCGATAACCGCGATATTTTGTGTTTTGTGGCTGTGCGCCACAGAATAGATTGTCGTATTAGGTTTTTGTAGCTGGGAGCAACAGATTTGATAGTCGTATGAACTGTTCTTTGTAGCTGCAAGGCAAAGAGTCGATAACCGCGTTAATTCGTATTTTGTGGCTGTGCGCCACAGAATAGATAGTCGTATTAGGTTTTTGTAGCTGGGAGCAACATATTTGATAGCCGTATAACCTTTTTCCTGTAGCTGCACGGCAAAGAGTCAATAACCGCGTTAATTTGTCTTTGTGGCTGTGCGCCACAGAATAGATTGTCGTATTAGGTTTTTGTAGCTGGGAGCAACAGATTTGATAGCCGTATGAAATGTTCTCTGTAACTGCGAGGCAAAGAGTCAATAACCGCGTTAATTCGTCTTTTGTGGCTGTGCGCCACAGAATATATAGTCGTATTAGGTTTTTGTAGCTGGGAGCAACAGACTTGATAGCCGTATAAACTTTTCTCTGTAGCTGCAAGCCAACAAGTCGATAACCGCGATAATTTGTTTTTGTGGCTGTGCGCCACAGAATAGATTGTCGTATTAGGTTTTTGTAGCTGGGAGCAACAGATTTGATAGCCGTATGAAATATTCTCTGTAGCTGCAAGGCAAAGAGTCGATAACCGCGTCAATTCGTATTTTGTGGCTGTGCGCCACAGAATAGATAGTCGTATTAGGTTTTTGTAGCTGGGAGCAACATACTTGATAGCCGTATAACCTTTTTCCTGTAGGTGCACGGCAAAGAGTCAATAACCGCGTTAATTTGTCTTTTGTGGCTGTGCGCCACAGAATATAAAGTCATATTAGGTTTTCGTAGCTGGGAGCAACAGACTTGATAGCCGTATGAACTTTTTTCTGTAGCTGCAAGGCAAAGAGGTAATAACCGCGGTAATTTGTCTTTTGTGGCTGTGCGCCACAGAATAGATTGTCGTATCAGGTTTTTGTAGCTGGGAGCAACAGACTTGATAGCCGTATGAACTTTTCTCTGTAGCTGCAAGCCAACAAGTCGATAACCGCGATATTTTGTGTTTTGTGGCTGTGCGCCACAGAATATAAAGTCGTATTAGGTTTTCGTAGCTGGGAGCAACAGACTTGATAGCCGTATGATTTTTTTTCTGTAGCTGCAAGGCAAAGAGTCAATAACCGCGTTAATTTGTCTTTTGTGGCTGTGCGCCACAGAATATAAAGTCGTATTAGGTTTTCGTAGCTGGGAGCAACAGACTTGATAGCCGTATAATTTTTTTTCTGTAGCTGCAAGGCAAAGAGTCAATAACCGCGTTAATTTGTCTTTTGTGGCTGTGCGCCACAGAATAGATTGTCGTATCAGGTTTTTGTAGCTGGGAGCAACAGACTTGATAGCCGTATGAACTTTTCTCTGTAGCTGCAAGCCAACAAGTCGATAACCGCGATATTTCGTGTTTTGTGGCTGTGCGCCACAGAATATAAAGTCGTATTAGGTTTTCGTAGCTGGGAGCAACAGACTTGATAGCCGTATGATTTTTTTTCTGTAGCTGCAAGGCAAAGAGTCAGTAACCGCGTTAATTTGTCTTTTGTGGCTGTGCGCCACAGAATAGATTGTCGTATTAGGTTTTTGTAGCTGGGAGCAACAGATTTGATAGCCGTATGAAATATTCTCTGTAACTGCGAGGCAAAGAGTCAATAACCGCGTTAATTCGTCTTTTGTGGCTGTGCGCCACAGAATATATAGTCGTATTAGGTTTTTGTAGCTGGGAGCAACAGACTTGAGAGCCGTATGAACTGTTCTCTGTAGCTGCAAGGCAAAGAGTCGATAACCGCGTTAATTTGTATTTTGTGGCTGTGCGCCACAGAATAGATAGTCGTATTAGGTTTTTTTAGCTGGGAGCAACATACTTGATAGCCGTATAACCTTTTTTCTGTAGCTGCACGGCAAAGAGTCAATAACCGCGTAAATTTGTCTTTTGTGGCTGTGCGCCACAGAATATAAAGTCGTATTAGGTTTTCGTAGCTGGGAGCAACAGACTTGATAGCCGTATGAATTTTTTTCTGTAGCCGCAAGGCAAAGAGGTAATAACCGCGTTAATTTGTCTTTTGTGGCTGTGCGCCACAGAATAGATTGTCGTATCAGGTTTTTGTAGCTGGGAGCAACAGACTTGATAGCCGTATGAACTTTTCTCTGTAGCTGCAAGCCAACAAGTCGATAACCGCGATAATTCGTATTTTGTGGCTGTGCGCCACAGAATAGATTGTCGTATTAGGTTTTTGTAGCTGGGAGCAACAGATTTGATAGCCGTATGAACTGTTCTTTGTAGCTGCAAGGCAAAGAGTCGATAACCGCGTTAATTCGTATTTTGTGGCTGTGCGCCACAGAATAGATAGTCGTATTAGGTTTTTGTAGCTGGGAGCAACATATTTGATAGCCGTATAACCTTTTTCCTGTAGCTGCACGGCAAAGAGTCAATAACCGCGTTAATTTGTCTTTTGTGGCTGTGCGCCACAGAATAGATTGTCGTATCAGGTTTTTGTAGCTGGGAGCAACAGATTTGATAGCCGTATGAACTGTTCTTTGTAGCTGCAAGGCAAAGAGTCGATAACCGCGTTAATTCGTATTTTGTGGCTGTGCGCCACAGAATAGATAGTCGTATTAGGTTTTTGTAGCTGGGAGCAACATATTTGATAGCCGTATAACCTTTTTCCTGTAGCTGCACGGCAAAGAGTCAATAACCGCGTTAATTTGTCTTTTGTGGCTGTGCGCCACAAAATAGATTGTCGTATTAGGTTTTCGTAGCTGGGAGCAACAGACTTGATAGCCGTATGAATTTTTTTCTGTAGCCGCAAGGCAAAGAGGTAATAACCGCGTTAATTTGTCTTTTGTGGCTGTGCGCCACAGAATAGATTGTCGTATCAGGTTTTTGTAGCTGGGAGCAACAGACTTGATAGCCGTATGAACTTTTCTCTGTAGCTGCAAGCCAACAAGTCGATAACCGCGATAATTCGTATTTTGTGGCTGTGCGCCACAGAATAGATTGTCGTATTAGGTTTTTGTAGCTGGGAGCAACAGATTTGATAGCCGTATGAACTGTTCTTTGTAGCTGCAAGCCAACAAGTCGATAACCGCGTTAATTCGTATTTTGTGGCTGTGCGCCACAGAATAGATAGTCGTATTAGGTTTTTGTAGCTGGGAGCAACATATTTGATAGCCGTATAACCTTTTTCCTGTAGCTGCTCGGCAAAGAGTCGATAACCGCGTTAAATCGTATTTTGTGGCTGTGCGCCACAGAATAGATTGTCGTATCAGGTTTTTGTAGCTGGGAACAACAGACTTGATAGCCGTATTAACTTTTCTCTGTAGCTGCACGGCAAAGAGTCGATAACCGCGTTAAATCGTATTTTGTGGCTGTGCGCCACAGAATATAAAGTCGTATTAGGTTTTTGTAGCTGGGAGCAACAGACTTGATAGCCGTATAAACTTTTTTCTGTAGCTGCAAGCCAACAAGTCGATAACCGCGATAATTTGTCTTTTGTGGCTGTGCGCCACAGAATATAAAGTCGTATTAGGTTTTTGTAGCTGGGAGCAACAGACTTGATAGCCGTATGAACTTTTTTCTGTAGCTGCAAGGCAAAGAGGTAATAACCGCGTTAATTTGTCTTTTGTGGCTGTGCGCCACAGAATAGATTGTCGTATCAGGTTTTTGTAGCTGGGAGCAACAGACTCGATAGCCGTATGAACTTTTCTCTGTAGCTGCAAGCCAACAAGTCGATAACCGCGATATTTTGTGTTTTGTGGCTGTGCGCCACAGAATATAAAGTCGTATTAGGTTTTCGTAGCTGGGAGCAACAGACTTGATAGCCGTATGATTTTTTTTCTGTAGCTGCAAGGCAAAGAGTCAATAACCGCGTTAATTTGTCTTTTGTGGCTGTGCGCCACAGAATATAAAGTCGTATTAGGTTTTCGTAGCTGGGAGCAACAGACTTGATAGCCGTATGTTTTTTTTTCTGTAGCTGCAAGGCAAAGAGTCAATAACCGCGTTAATTTGTCTTTTGTGGCTGTGCGCCACAGAATAGATTGTCGTATCAGGTTTTTGTAGCTGGGAGCAACAGACTTGATAGCCGTATGAACTTTTCTCTGTAGCTGCAAGCCAACAAGTCGATAACCGCGTTAATTTGTCTTTTGTGGCTGTGCGCCACAGAATATAAAGTCGTATTAGGTTTTTGTAGCTGGGAGCAACAGATTTGATAGCCGTATGAACTTTTCTCTGTAGCTGCAAGCCAACAAGTCGATAACCGCGATAATTTGTTTTTGTGGCTGTGCGCCACAGAATAGATTGTCGTATTAGGTTTTTGTAGCTGGGAGCAACAGATTTGATAGCCGTATGAAATTTTCTCTGTAGCTGCAAGGCAAAAAGGTAATAACCGCTTTAATTTGTCTTTTGTGGCTGTGCGCCACAGAATATAAAGTCGTATTAGGTTTTTGTAGCTGGGAGCAACAGATTTGATAGCCGTATGAAATGTTCTCTGTAACTGCGAGGCAAAGAGTCAATAACCGCGTTAATTCGTCTTTTGTGGCTGTGCGCCACAGAATATATAGTCGTATTAGGTTTTTGTAGCTGGAAGCAACAGACTTGATAGCCGTATGAACTTTTCTCTGTAGCTGCAAGCCAACAAGTCGATAACCGCGATAATTTGTTTTTGTGGCTGTGCGCCACAGAATAGATTGTCGTATTAGGTTTTTGTAGCTGGGAGCAACAGATTTGATAGCCGTATGAAATTTTCTCTGTAGCTGCAAGGCAAAGAGTCGATAACCGCGTCAATTCGTATTTTGTGGCTGTGCGCCACAGAATAGATAGTCGTATTAGGTTTTTGTAGCTGGGAGCAACATACTTGATAGCCGTATAACCTTTTTCCTGTAGCTGCACGGCAAAGAGTCAATAACCGCGTTAATTTGTCTTTTGTGGCTGTGCGCCACAGAATATAAAGTCGTATTAGGTTTTCGTAGCTGGGAGCAACAGACTTGATAGCCGTATGAACTTTTTTCTGTAGCTGCAAGGCAAAGAGGTAATAACCGCGTTAATTTGTCTTTTGTGGCTGTGCGCCACAGAATAGATTGTCGTATCAGGTTTTTGTAGCTGGGAGCAACAGACTCGATAGCCGTATGAACTTTTCTCTGTAGCTGCAAGCCAACAAGTCGATAACCGCGTTATTTTGTGTTTTGTGGCTGTGCGCCACAGAATATAAAGTCGTATTAGGTTTTCGTAGCTGGGAGCAACAGACTTGATAGCCGTATGATTTTTTTTCTGTAGCTGCAA
>CAXIWQ010000337.1:0-33724 GCA_964036275.1 Litoditis marina | reverse complement strand
TTGAACTCCTCTCGTGTATAGAAACTTAAAAATGTTCATCTTATTTGCATAAGTTGAAACAGTCCCGAAATAATTGAGTGGCGGTGCTTAACCAAAAACACCCCCAAGTTGACGTGAATGGAGTTGCGATTTTCGCCCTACGTGAGATTTAGTGTTCAAACTTGGTATTTTTGAACTCCTCTCATGTGTAGAAACTTAAAAATGTTCATCTTATTAGCATAAGTTGAAACAGTCCCGAAATAATTGAGTGGCGGTGCTAACCAAAAAACACCCCCAAATTGACGTGAATGGAGTTGCGATTTTTGCCCTACGTGAGATTTAGTGTTCAAACTTGTATTTTTGAACTCCCCTCATGTGTAGAAACTCAAAAATGTTCATCTTATTAGCATAAGTTGAAACAGTCCCGAAATAATTGAGTGGCGGTGCTAACCAAAAACACCCCCAAATTGACGTGAATGGAGTTGCGATTTTTGCCCTACGTGAGATTTAGTGTTCAAACTTGGTATTTTGAACTCCTCTCATGTGTAGAAACTCAAAAATGTCATCTTATTAGCATAAATTGAAACAGTCCCGAAATAATTGAGTGGCGGTGCTAACCAAAAACACCCCCAAGTTGACGTGAATGTAGTTGCGATTTTCGCCCTACGTGGGATTTAGTATTCAAACTTGGTATTTTTGAACTCCTCTCATGTGTAGAAACTTAAAAATGTTCATCTTATTTGCATAAGTTGAAACAGTCCCGAAATAATTGAGTGGCGGTGCTAACCAAAAACACCCCCAAGTTGACGTGAATGGAGTTGCGATTTTCCCCCTACGTGGGATTTAGTGTTCAAACTTGGTATTTTTGAACTCCTCTCATGTGTAGAAACTTAAAAATGTTCATCTTATTTGCATAAGTTGAAACAGTCCCGAAATAATTGAGTGGCGGTGCTAACCAAAAAACACCCCCAAGTTGACGTGAATGGAGTTGCGATTTTCGCCCTACGTGAGATTTAGTGTTCAAACTTGGTATTTTTGAACTCCTCTCATGTGTAGAAACTTAAAAATGTTCATCTTATTAGCATAAGTTGAAACAGTCCCGAAATAATTGAGTGGCGGTGCTAACCAAAAACACCCCCAAATTGACGTGAATGGAGTTGCGATTTTCCCCCTACGTGGGATTTAGTGTTCAAACTTGGTATTTTGAACTCCTCTCGTGTATAGAAACTTAAAAATGTTCATCTTATTTGCATAAGTTGAAACAGTCCCGAAATAATTGAGTGGCGGTGCTAACCAAAAACACCCCCAAGTTGACGTGAATGGAGTTGCGATTTTCGCCCTACGTGAGATTTAGTGTTCAAACTTGGTATTTTTGAACTCCTCTCATGTGTAGAAACTTAAAAATGTTCATCTTATTAGCATAAGTTGAAACAGTCCGAAATAATTGAGTGGCGGTGCTAACCAAAAACACCCCCAAATTGACGTGAATGGAGTTGCGATTTTTGCCCTACGTGAGATTTAGTGTTCAAACTTGGTATTTTTGAACTCCCCTCATGTGTAGAAACTCAAAAATGTTCATCTTATTAGCATAAGTTGAAACAGTCCCGAAATAATTGAGTGGCGGTGCTAACAAAAACACCCCCAAATTGACGTGAATGGAGTTGCGATTTTTGCCCTACGTGAGATTTAGTGTTCAAACTTGGTATTTTTGAACTCCTCTCATGTGTAGAAACTCAAAAATGTTCATCTTATTAGCATAAGTTGAAACAGTCCTGAAATAATTGAGTGGCGGTGCTAACCAAAAACACCCCCAAATTGACGTCAATGGAGTTGCGATTTTCGCCCTACGTGAGATTTAGTATTCAAACTTGGTATTTTTGAACTCCTCTCATGTGTAGAAACTTAAAAATGTTCATCTTATTTGTATAAGTTGAAACAGTCCCGAAATAATTGAGTGGCGGTGCTAACCAAAAACACCCCCAAGTTGACGTGAATGGAGTTGCGATTTTCGCCCTACGTGGGATTTAGTGTTCAAACTTGGTATTTTTGAACTCCTCTCATGTGTAGAAACTCAAAAATGTTCATCTTATTAGCATAAGTTGAAACAGTCCTGAAATAATTGAGTGGCGGTGCTAACCAAAAACACCCCCAAATTGACGTCAATGGAGTTGCGATTTTCGCCCTACGTGAGATTTAGTATTCAAACTTGGTATTTTTGAACTCCTCTCATGTGTAGAAACTTAAAAATGTTCATCTTATTTGCATAAGTTGAAACAGTCCCGAAATAATTGAGTGGCGGTGCTAACCAAAAACACCCCCAAGTTGACGTGAATGGAGTTGCGATTTTCCCCCTACGTGGGATTTAGTGTTCAAACTTGGTATTTTTGAACTCCTCTCATGTGTAGAAACTTAAAAATGTTCATCTTATTTGCATAAGTTGAAACAGTCCCGAAATAATTGAGTGGCGGTGCTAACCAAAAACACCCCCAAATTGACGTCAATGGAGTTGCGATTTTCGCCCTACGTGGGATTTAGTGTTCAAACTTGGTATTTTTGAACTCCTCTCATGTGTAGAAACTCAAAAATGTTCATCTTATTAGCATAAGTTGAAACAGTCCTGAAATAATTGAGTGGCGGTGCTAACCAAAAACACCCCCAAATTGACGTCAATGGAGTTGCGATTTTCGCCCTACGTGAGATTTAGTATTCAAACTTGGTATTTTTGAACTCCTCTCATGTGTAGAAACTTAAAAATGTTCATCTTATTTGCATAAGTTGAAACAGTCCCGAAATAATTGAGTGGCGGTGCTAACCAAAAACACGTTGACGTGAATGGAGTTGCGATTTTCCCCCTACGTGGGATTTAGTGTTCAAACTTGGTATTTTTGAACTCCTCTCATGTGTAGAAACTTAAAAATGTTCATCTTATTTGCATAAGTTGAAACAGTCCCGAAATAATTGAGTGGCGGTGCTAACCAAAAACACCCCCAAATTGACGTCAATGGAGTTGCGATTTTCGCCCTACGTGAGATTTAGTATTCAAACTTGGTATTTTTGAACTCCTCGCATGTGTAGAAACTCAAAAATGTTCATCTTATTAGCATAAGTTGAAACAGTCCCGAAATAATTGAGTGGCGGTGCTAACCAAAAACACCCCCAAATTGACGTGAATGGAGTTGCGATTTTTGCCCTACGTGAGATTTAGTGTTCAAACTCGGTATTTTTGAACTCCCCTCATGTGTAGAAACTCAAAAATGTTCATCTTATTAGCATAAGTTGAAACAGTCCCGAAATAATTGAGTGGCGGTGCTAACCAAAAACACCCCCAAATTGACGTGAATGGAGTTGCGATTTTTGCCCTACGTGAGATTTAGTGTTCAAACTTGGTATTTTTGAACTCCTCTCATGTGTAGAAACTCAAAAATGTTCATCTTATTAGCATAAGTTGAAACAGTCCTGAAATAATTGAGTGGCGGTGCTAACCAAAAACACCCCCAAATTGACGTCAATGGAGTTGCGATTTTCGCCCTACGTGAGATTTAGTATTCAAACTTGGTATTTTTGAACTCCTCTCATGTGTAGAAACTTAAAAATGTTCATCTTATTTGTATAAGTTGAAACAGTCCCGAAATAATTGAGTGGCGGTGCTAACCAAAAACACCCCCAAGTTGACGTGAATGGAGTTGCGATTTTCGCCCTACGTGGGATTTAGTGTTCAAACTTGGTATTTTTGAACTCCTCTCATGTGTAGAAACTCAAAAATGTTCATCTTATTAGCATAAGTTGAAACAGTCCTGAAATAATTGAGTGGCGGTGCTAACCAAAAACACCCCCAAATTGACGTCAATGGAGTTGCGATTTTCGCCCTACGTGAGATTTAGTATTCAAACTTGGTATTTTTGAACTCCTCTCATGTGTAGAAACTTAAAAATGTTCATCTTATTTGTATAAGTTGAAACAGTCCCGAAATAATTGAGTGGCGGTGCTAACCAAAAACACCCCCAAGTTGACGTGAATGGAGTTGCGATTTTCGCCCTACGTGGGATTTAGTGTTCAAACTTGGTATTTTTGAACTCCTCTCATGTGTAGAAACTCAAAAATGTTCATCTTATTAGCATAAGTTGAAACAGTCCTGAAATAATTGAGTGGCGGTGCTAACCAAAAACACCCCCAAATTGACGTCAATGGAGTTGCGATTTTCGCCCTACGTGAGATTTAGTATTCAAACTTGGTATTTTTGAACTCCTCTCATGTGTAGAAACTTAAAAATGTTCATCTTATTTGTATAAGTTGAAACAGTCCCGAAATAATTGAGTGGCGGTGCTAACCAAAAACACCCCCAAGTTGACGTGAATGGAGTTGCGATTTTCGCCCTACGTGGGATTTAGTGTTCAAACTTGGTATTTTTGAACTTCTCTCATGTGTAGAAACTCAAAAATGTTCATCTTATTTGCATAAGTTGAAACAGTCCCGAAATAATTGAGTGGCGGTGCTAACCAAAAACACCCCCAAGTTGACGTGAATGGAGTTGCGATTTTTGCCCTACGTGAGATTTAGTGTTCAAACTTGGTATTTTTGAACTCCCCTCATGTGTAGAAACTCGAAAATGTTCGTCTTATTAGCATAAGTTGAAACAGTCCCGAAATAATTGAGTGGCGGTGCTAACCAAAAACACCCCCAAGTTGACGTGAATGGAGTTGCGATTTTCGCCCTACGTGGGATTTAGTATTCAAACTTGGTATTTTTGAACTCCTCTCATGTGTAGAAACTTAAAAATGTTCATCTTATTTGCATAAGTTGAAACAGTCCCGAAATAATTGAGTGGCGGTGCTAACCAAAAACACCCCCAAGTTGACGTGAATGGAGTTGCGATTTTCGCCCTACGTGAGATTTAGTATTCAAACTTGGTATTTTTGAACTCCTCTCATGTGTAGAAACTTAAAAATGTTCATCTTATTAGCATAAGTTGAAACAGTCCTGAAATAATTGAGTGGCGGTGCTAACCAAAAACACCCCCAAATTGACGTGAATGGAGTTGCGATTTTTGCCCTACGTGAGATTTAGTGTTCAAACTTGGTATTTTTGAACTCCTCTCGTGTGTAGAAACTCAAAAATGTTCATCTTATTAGCATAAGTTGAAACAGTCCTGAAATAATTGAGTGGCGGTGCTAACCAAAAACACCCCCAAATTGACGTCAATGGAGTTGCGATTTTCGCCCTACGTGAGATTTAGTATTCAAACTTGGTATTTTTGAACTCCCCTCATGTGTAGAAACTCGAAAATGTTCGTCTTATTAGCATAAGTTGAAACAGTCCCGAAATAATTGAGTGGCGGTGCTAACCAAAAACACCCCCAAGTTGACGTGAATGGAGTTGCGATTTTCGCCCTACGTGGGATTTAGTATTCAAACTTGGTATTTTTGAACTCCTCTCATGTGTAGAAACTTAAAAATGTTCATCTTATTTGCATAAGTTGAAACAGTCCCGAAATAATTGAGTGGCGGTGCTAACCAAAAACACCCCCAAGTTGACGTGAATGGAGTTGCGATTTTCGCCCTACGTGAGATTTAGTATTCAAACTTGGTATTTTTGAACTCCTCTCATGTGTAGAAACTTAAAAATGTTCATCTTATTAGCATAAGTTGAAACAGTCCTGAAATAATTGAGTGGCGGTGCTAACCAAAAACACCCCCAAATTGACGTCAATGGAGTTGCGATTTTCGCCCTACGTGAGATTTAGTATTCAAACTTGGTATTTTTGAACTCCTCTCATGTGTAGAAACTTAAAAATGTTCATCTTATTAGCATAAGTTGAAACAGTCCCGAAATAATTGAGTGGCGGTGCTAACCAAAAACACCCCCAAATTGACGTGAATGGAGTTGCGATTTTTGCCCTACGTGAGATTTAGTGTTCAAACTTGGTATTTTTGAACTCCTCTCGTGTGTAGAAACTCAAAAATGTTCATCTTATTAGCATAAGTTGAAACAGTCCTGAAATAATTGAGTGGCGGTGCTAACCAAAAACACCCCCAAATTGACGTCAATGGAGTTGCGATTTTCGCCCTACGTGAGATTTAGTATTCAAACTTGGTATTTTTGAACTCCTCTCATGTGTATAAACTTAAAAATGTTCATCTTATTTGCATAAGTTGAAACAGTCCCGAAATAATTGAGTGGCCGTGCTAACCAAAAACACCCCCAAGTTGACGTGAATGGAGTTGCGATTTTCGCCCTACGTGAGATTTAGTATTCAAACTTGGTATTTTTGAACTCCTCTCATGTGTAGAAACTTAAAAATGTTCATCTTATTTGTATAAGTTGAAACAGTCCCGAAATAATTGAGTGGCCGTGCTAACCAAAAACACCCCCAAGTTGACGTGAATGGAGTTGCGATTTTCGCCCTACGTGGGATTTAGTATTCAAACTTGGTATTTTTGAACTCCTCTCATGTGTAGAAACTTGAAAATGTTCATCTTATTTGCATAAGTTGAAACAGTCCCAAAATAATTGAGTGGCGGTGCTAACCAAAAACACCCCCAAGTTGACGTGAATGGAGTTGCGATTTTCGCCCTACGTGAGATTTAGTATTCAAACTTGGTATTTTTGAACTCCTCTAATGTGTAGAAACTTAAAAATGTTCATCTTATTTGTATAAGTTGAAACAGTCCCGAAATAATTGAGTGGCCGTGCTAACCAAAAACACCCCCAAGTTGACGTGAATGGAGTTGCGATTTTCGCCCTACGTGGGATTTAGTGTTCAAACTTGGTATTTTTGAACTTCTCTCATGTGTAGAAACTCAAAAATGTTCATCTTATTAGCATAAGTTGAAACAGTCCCGAAATAATTGAGTGGCGGTGCTAACCAAAAACACCCCCAAATTGACGTGAATGGAGTTGCGATTTTCGCCCTACGTGAGATTTAGTGTTCAAACTTGGTATTTTTGAACTCCTCTCATGTGTATAAACTTAAAAATGTTCATCTTATTTGCATAAATTGAAACAGTCCCGAAATAATTGAGTGGCCGTGCTAACCAAAAACACCCCCAAGTTGACGTGAATGGAGTTGCGATTTTCGCCCTACGTGAGATTTAGTATTCAAACTTGGTATTTTTGAACTCCTCTCATGTGTAGAAACTCAAAAATGTTCATCTTATTTGCATAAGTTGAAACAGTCCCGAAATAATTGAGTGGCGGTGCTAACCAAAAACACCCCCAAGTTGACGTGAATGGAGTTGCGATTTCCGCCCTACGTGAGATTTAGTATTCAAACTTGGTATTTTTGAACTCCTCTCATGTGTAGAAACTCAAAAATGTTCATCTTATTTGTATAAGTTGAAACATTCCCGAAATAATTGAGTGGCCGTGCTAACCAAAAACACCCCCAAGTTGACGTGAATGGAGTTGCGATTTTCGCCCCACGTGGGATTTAGTGTTCAAACTTGGTATTTTTGAACTTATCTCATGTGTAGAAACTCAAAAATGTTCATCTTATTAGCATAAGTTGAAACAGTCCCGAAATAATTGTGTGGCGGTGCTAACCAAAAACACCCCCAAGTTGACGTGAATGGAGTTGCGATTTTCGCCCTACGTGGGATTTAGTGTTCAAACTTGGTATTTTTGAACTTCTCTCATGTGTAGAAACTCAAAAATGTTCATCTTATTTGCATAAGTTGAAACAGTCCCGAAATAATTGAGTGGCGGTGCTAACCAAAAACACCCCCAAGTTGACGTGAATGGAGTTGCGATTTTTGCCCTACGTGAGATTTAGTGTTCAAACTTGGTATTTTTGAACTCCCCTCATGTGTAGAAACTCAAAAATGTTCGTCTTATTAGCATAAGTTGAAACAGTCCCGAAATAATTGAGTGGCGGTGCTAACCAAAAACACCCCCAAGTTGACGTGAATGGAGTTGCGATTTTCGCCCTACGTGGGATTTAGTATTCAAACTTGGTATTTGTGAACTCCTCTCATGTGTATAAACTTAAAAATGTTCATCTTATTTGCATAAGTTGAAACAGTCCCGAAATAATTGAGTGGCCGTGCTAACCAAAAACACCCCCAAGTTGACGTGAATGGAGTTGCGATTTTCGCCCTACGTGAGATTTAGTATTCAAACTTGGTATTTTTGAACTCCTCTCATGTGTAGAAACTTAAAAATGTTCATCTTATTTGTATAAGTTGAAACAGTCCCGAAATAATTGAGTGGCCGTGCTAACCAAAAACACCCCCAAGTTGACGTGAATGGAGTTGCGATTTTCGCCCTACGTGGGATTTAGTATTCAAACTTGGTATTTTTGAACTCCTCTCATGTGTAGAAACTTGAAAATGTTCATCTTATTTGCATAAGTTGAAACAGTCCCGAAATAATTGAGTGGCGGTGCTAACCAAAAACACCCCCAAGTTGACGTGAATGGAGTTGCGATTTTCGCCCTACGTGGGATTTAGTATTCAAACTTGGTATTTTTGAACTCCTCTCATGTGTAGAAACTTAAAAATGTTCATCTTATTTGCATAAGTTGAAACAGTCCCGAAATAATTGAGTGGCCGTGCTAACCAAAAACACCCCCAAGTTGACGTGAATGGAGTTGCGATTTTCGCCCTACGTGAGATTTAGTGTTCAAACTTGGTATTTTTGAACTCCTCTCATGTGTAGAAACTTAAAAATGTTCATCTTATTTGTATAAGTTGAAACAGTCCCGAAATAATTGAGTGGCCGTGCTAACCAAAAACACCCCCAAGTTGACGTGAATGGAGTTGCGATTTTCGCCCTACGTGGGATTTAGTATTCAAACTTGGTATTTTTGAACTCCTCTCATGTGTAGAAACTTGAAAATGTTCATCTTATTTGCATAAGTTGAAACAGTCCCGAAATAATTGAGTGGCGGTGCTAACCAAAAACACCCCCAAGTTGACGTGAATGGAGTTGCGATTTTCGCCCTACGTGAGATTTAGTATTCAAACCTGGTATTTTTGAACTCCTCTCATGTGTAGAAACTTAAAAATGTTCATCTTATTTGTATAAGTTGAAACAGTCCCGAAATAATTGAGTGGCCGTGCTAACCAAAAACACCCCCAAGTTGACGTGAATGGAGTTGCGATTTTCGCCCTACGTGGGATTTAGTGTTCAAACTTGGTATTTTTGAACTTCTCTCATGTGTAGAAACTCAAAAATGTTCATCTTATTAGCATAAGTTGAAACAGTCCCGAAATAATTGAGTGGCGGTGCTAACCAAAAACACCCCCAAATTGACGTGAATGGAGTTGCGATTTTCGCCCTACGTGAGATTTAGTGTTCAAACTTGGTATTTTTGAACTCCTCTCATGTGTATAAACTTAAAAATGTTCATCTTATTTGCATAAATTGAAACAGTCCCGAAATAATTGAGTGGCCGTGCTAACCAAAAACACCCCCAAGTTGACGTGAATGGAGTTGCGATTTTCGCCCTACGTGAGATTTAGTATTCAAACTTGGTATTTTTGAACTCCTCTCATGTGTAGAAACTCAAAAATGTTCATCTTATTTGTATAAGTTGAAACAGTCCCGAAATAATTGAGTGGCCGTGCTAACCAAAAACACCCCCAAGTTGACGTGAATGGAGTTGCGATTTTCGCCCTACGTGGGATTTAGTATTCAAACTTGGTATTTTTGAACTCCTCTCATGTGTAGAAACTTAAAAATGTTCATCTTATTTGCATAAGTTGAAACAGTCCCGAAATAATTGAGTGGCGGTGCTAACCAAAAACACCCCCAAGTTGACGTGAATGGAGTTGCGATTTTCGCCCTACGTGAGATTTAGTATTCAAACTTGGTATTTTTGAACTCCTCTCATGTGTAGAAACTCAAAAATGTTCATCTTATTTGTATAAGTTGAAACATTCCCGAAATAATTGAGTGGCCGTGCTAACCAAAAACACCCCCAAGTTGACGTGAATGGAGTTGCGATTTTCGCCCCACGTGGGATTTAGTGTTCAAACTTGGTATTTTTGAACTTATCTCATGTGTAGAAACTCAAAAATGTTCATCTTATTAGCATAAGTTGAAACAGTCCCAAAATAATTGTGTGGCGGTGCTAACCAAAAACACCCCCAAGTTGACGTGAATGGAGTTGCGATTTTCGCCCTACGTGGGATTTAGTGTTCAAACTTGGTATTTTTGAACTTCTCTCATGTGTAGAAACTCAAAAATGTTCATCTTATTTGCATAAGTTGAAACAGTCCCGAAATAATTGAGTGGCGGTGCTAACCAAAAACACCCGCAAGTTGACGTGAATGGAGTTGCGATTTTTGCCCTACGTGAGATTTAGTGTTCAAACTTGGTATTTTTGAACTCCCCTCATGTGTAGAAACTCAAAAATGTTCGTCTTATTAGCATAAGTTGAAACAGTCCCGAAATAATTGAGTGGCGGTGCTAACCAAAAACACCCCCAAGTTGACGTGAATGGAGTTGCGATTTTCGCCCTACGTGGGATTTAGTATTCAAACTTGGTATTTTTGAACTCCTCTCATGTGTAGAAACTTAAAAATGTTCATCTTATTTGCATAAGTTGAAACAGTCCCGAAATAATTGAGTGGCGGTGCTAACCAAAAACACCCCCAAGTTGACGTGAATGGAGTTGCGATTTTCGCCCCACGTGGGATTTAGTGTTCAAACTTGGTATTTTTGAACTTATCTCATGTGTAGAAACTCAAAAATGTTCATCTTATTAGCATAAGTTGAAACAGTCCCGAAATAATTGTGTGGCGGTGCTAACCAAAAACACCCCCAAGTTGACGTGAATGGAGTTGCGATTTTCGCCCTACGTGGGATTTAGTGTTCAAACTTGGTATTTTTGAACTTCTCTCATGTGTAGAAACTCAAAAATGTTCATCTTATTTGCATAAGTTGAAACAGTCCCGAAATAATTGAGTGGCGGTGCTAACCAAAAACACCCCCAAGTTGACGTGAATGGAGTTGCGATTTTTGCCCTACGTGAGATTTAGTGTTCAAACTTGGTATTTTTGAACTCCCCTCATGTGTAGAAACTCAAAAATGTTCGTCTTATTAGCATAAGTTGAAACAGTCCCGAAATAATTGAGTGGCGGTGCTAACCAAAAACACCCCCAAATTGACGTGAATGGAGTTGCGATTTTTGCCCTACGTGAGATTTAGTGTTCAAACTTGGTATTTTGAACTCCCCTCATGTGTAGAAACTCAAAAATGTTCATCTTATTAGCATAAGTTGAAACAGTCCCGAAATAATTGAGTGGCGGTGCTAACCAAAAACACCCCCAAATTGACGTGAATGGAGTTGCGATTTTTGCCCTACGTGAGATTTAGTGTTCAAACTTGGTATTTTTGAACTCCTCTCATGTGTAGAAACTCAAAAATGTTCATCTTATTAGCATAAGTCGAAACAGTCCTGAAATAATTGAGTGGCGGTGCTAACCAAAAACACCCCCAAATTGACGTCAATGGAGTTGCGATTTTCGCCCTACGTGAGATTTAGTATTCAAACTTGGTATTTTGAACTCCTCTCATGTGTATAAACTTAAAAATGTTCATCTTATTTGCATAAGTTGAAACAGTCCCGAAATAATTGAGTGGCCGTGCTAACCAAAAACACCCCCAAGTTGACGTGAATGGAGTTGCGATTTTCGCCCTACGTGAGATTTAGTATTTAAACTTGGTATTTTTGAACTCCTCTCATGTGTAGAAACTTAAAAATGTTCATCTTATTTGTATAAGTTGAAACAGTCCCGAAATAATTGAGTGGCCGTGCTAACCAAAAACACCCCCAAGTTGACGTGAATGGAGTTGCGATTTTCGCCCTACGTGGGATTTAGTATTCAAACTTGGTATTTTTGAACTCCTCTCATGTGTAGAAACTTGAAAATGTTCATCTTATTTACATAAGTTGAAACAGTCCCGAAATAATTGAGTGGCGGTGCTAACCAAAAACACCCCAAGTTGACGTGAATGGAGTTGCGATTTTCGCCCTACGTGAGATTGAGTATTCAAACTTGGTATTTTTGAACTCCTCTCATGTGTAGAAACTTAAAAATGTTCATCTTATTTGTATAAGTTGAAACAGTCCCGAAATAATTGAGTGGCCGTGCTAACCAAAAACACCCCCAAGTTGACGTGAATGGAGTTGCGATTTTCGCCCTACGTGGGATTTAGTGTTCAAACTTGGTATTTTTGAACTTCTCTCATGTGTAGAAACTCAAAAATGTTCATCTTATTAGCATAAGTTGAAACAGTCCCGAAATAATTGAGTGGCGGTGCTAACCAAAAACACCCCCAAATTGACGTGAATGGAGTTGCGATTTTTGCCCTACGTGAGATTTAGTGTTCAAACTTGGTATTTTTGAACTCCTCTCATGTGTATAAACTTAAAAATGTTCATCTTATTTGCATAAGTTGAAACAGTCCCGAAATAATTGAGTGGCCGTGCTAACCAAAAACACCCCCAAGTTGACGTGCATGGAGTTGCGATTTTCGCCCTACGTGAGATTTAGTATTCAAACTTGGTATTTTTGAACTCCTCTCATGTGTAGAAACTTAAAAATGTTTATCTTATTTGTATAAGTTGAAACAGTCCCGAATAATTGAGTGGCCGTGCTAACCAAAAACACCCCCAAGTTGACGTGAATGGAGTTGCGATTTTCGCCCTACGTGGGATTTAGTATTCAAACTTGGTATTTTTGAACTCCTCTCATGTGTAGAAACTTAAAAATGTTCATCTTATTTGCATAAGTTGAAACAGTCCCGAAATAATTGAGTGGCGGTGCTAACCAAAAACACCCCCAAGTTGACGTGAATGGAGTTGCGATTTTCGCCCTACGTGAGATTTAGTGTTCAAACTTGGTATTTTTGAACTCCTCTCATGTGTAGAAACTTAAAAATGTTCATCTTATTAGCATAAGTTGAAACAGTCCCGAAATAATTGAGTGGCGGTGCTAACCAAAAACACCCCCAAATTGACGTGAATGGAGTTGCGATTTTTGCCCTACGTGAGATTTAGTGTTCAAACTTGGTATTTTTGAACTCCCCTCATGTGTAGAAACTCAAAAATGTTCATCTTATTAGCATAAGTTGAAACAGTCCCGAAATAATTGAGTGGCGGTGCTAACCAAAAACACCCCCAAATTGACGTGAATGGAGTTGCGATTTTTGCCCTACGTGAGATTTAGTGTTCAAACTTGGTATTTTTGAACTCCTCTCATGTGTAGAAACTCAAAAATGTTCATCTTATTAGCATAAGTCGAAACAGTCCTGAAATAATTGAGTGGCGGTGCTAACCAAAAACACCCCCAAATTGACGTCAATGGAGTTGCGATTTTCGCCCTACGTGAGATTTAGTATTCAAACTTGGTATTTTTGAACTCCTCTCATGTGTATAAACTTAAAAATGTTCATCTTATTTGCATAAGTTGAAACAGTCCCGAAATAATTGAGTGGCCGTGCTAACCAAAAACACCCCCAAGTTGACGTGAATGGAGTTGCGATTTTCGCCCTACGTGAGATTTAGTATTTAAACTTGGTATTTTTGAACTCCTCTCATGTGTAGAAACTTAAAAATGTTCATCTTATTTGTATAAGTTGAAACAGTCCCGAAATAATTGAGTGGCCGTGCTAACCAAAAACACCCCCAAGTTGACGTGAATGGAGTTGCGATTTTCGCCCTACGTGGGATTTAGTATTCAAACTTGGTATTTTTGAACTCCTCTCATGTGTAGAAACTTGAAAATGTTCATCTTATTTACATAAGTTGAAACAGTCCCGAAATAATTGAGTGGCGGTGCTAACCAAAAACACCCCCAAGTTGACGTGAATGGAGTTGCGATTTTCGCCCTACGTGAGATTGAGTATTCAAACTTGGTATTTTTGAACTCCTCTCATGTGTAGAAACTTAAAAATGTTCATCTTATTTGTATAAGTTGAAACAGTCCCGAAATAATTGAGTGGCCGTGCTAACCAAAAACACCCCCAAGTTGACGTGAATGGAGTTGCGATTTTCGCCCTACGTGGGATTTAGTGTTCAAACTTGGTATTTTTGAACTTCTCTCATGTGTAGAAACTCAAAAATGTTCATCTTATTAGCATAAGTTGAAACAGTCCGAAATAATTGAGTGGCGGTGCTAACCAAAAACACCCCCAAATTGACGTGAATGGAGTTGCGATTTTTGCCCTACGTGAGATTTAGTGTTCAAACTTGGTATTTTTGAACTCCTCTCATGTGTATAAACTTAAAAATGTTCATCTTATTTGCATAAGTTGAAACAGTCCCGAAATAATTGAGTGGCCGTGCTAACCAAAAACACCCCCAAGTTGACGTGCATGGAGTTGCGATTTTCGCCCTACGTGAGATTTAGTATTCAAACTTGGTATTTTTGAACTCCTCTCATGTGTAGAAACTTAAAAATGTTTATCTTATTTGTATAAGTTGAAACAGTCCCGAAATAATTGAGTGGCCGTGCTAACCAAAAACACCCCCAAGTTGACGTGAATGGAGTTGCGATTTTCGCCCTACGTGGGATTTAGTATTCAAACTTGGTATTTTTGAACTCCTCTCATGTGTAGAAACTTAAAAATGTTCATCTTATTTGCATAAGTTGAAACAGTCCCGAAATAATTGAGTGGCGGTGCTAACCAAAAACACCCCCAAGTTGACGTGAATGGAGTTGCGATTTTCGCCCTACGTGAGATTTAGTATTCAAACTTGGTATTTTTGAACTCCTCTCATGTGTAGAAACTCAAAAATGTTCATCTTATTTGTATAAGTTGAAACAGTCCCGAAATAATTGAGTGGCCGTGCTAACCAAAAACACCCCCAAGTTGACGTGAACGGAGTTGCGATTTTCGCCCCACGTGGGATTTAGTGTTCAAACTTGGTATTTTGAACTTATCTCATGTGTAGAAACTCAAAAATGTTCATCTTATTAGCATAAGTTGAAACAGTCCCGAAATAATTGTGTGGCGGTGCTAACCAAAAACACCCCCAAATTGACGTGAATGGAGTTGCGATTTTTGCCCTACGTTGAGATTTAGTGTTCAAACTTGGTATTTTTGAACTCCTCTCATGTGTAGAAACTTAAAAATGTTCATCTTATTTGCATAAGTTGAAACAGTCCCGAAATAATTGAGTGGCGGTGCTAACCAAAAACACCCCAAGTTGACGTGAATGGAGTTGCGATTTTCGCCCTACGTGAGATTTAGTGTTCAAACTTGGTATTTTTGAACTCCTCTCGTGTGTAGAAACTTAAAAATGTTCATCTTATTTGCATAAGTTGAAACAGTCCCGAAATAATTGAGTGGCGGTGCTAACCAAAACACCCCCAAGTTGACGTGAATGGAGTTGCGATTTTTCCCCTACGTGGGATTTAGTGTTCAAACTTGGTATTTTTGAACTCCTCTCATGCGTAGAAACTTAAAAATGTTCATCTTATTAGCATAAGTTGAAACAGTCCCGAAATAATTGAGTGGCGGTGCTAACCAAAAACACCCCCAAATTGACGTCAATGGAGTTGCGATTTTCGCCCTACGTGAGATTTAGTATTCAAACTTGGTATTTGTGAACTCCTCTCATGTGTAGAAACTCAAAAATGTTCATCTTATTTGCATAAGTTGAAACAGTCCCGAAATAATTGTGTGGCGGTGCTAACCAAAAACACCCCCAAATTGACGTGAATGGAGTTGCGATTTTTGCCCTACGTGAGATTTAGTGTTCAAACTTGGTATTTTTGAACTCCTCTCATGTGTAGAAACTTAAAAATGTTCATCTTATTTGCATAAGTTGAAACAGTCCCGAAATAATTGAGTGGCGGTGCTAACCAAAAACACCCCCAAGTTGACGTGAATGGAGTTGCGATTTTCGCCCTACGTGAGATTTAGTGTTCAAACTTGGTATTTTTAAACTCCTCTCATGTGTAGAAACTTAAAAATGTTCATCTTATTTGCATAAGTTGAAACAGTCCCGAAATAATTGAGTGGCGGTGCTAACCAAAAACACCCCCAAGTTGACGTGAATGGAGTTGCGATTTTCCCCCTACGTGGGATTTAGTGTTCAAACTTGGTATTTTTGAACTCCTCTCATGTGTAGAAACTTAAAAATGTTCATCTTATTTGCATAAGTAGAAACAGTCCCGAAATAATTGAGTGGCGGTGCTAACCAAAAACACCCCCCAAGTTGACGTGAATGGAGTTGCGATTTTCCCCCTACGTGGGATTTAGTGTTCAAACTTGGTATTTTTGAACTCCTCTCATGCGTAGAAACTTAAAAATGTTCATCTTATTTGCATAAGTTGAAACAGTCCCGAAATAATTGAGTGGCGGTGCTAACCAAAAACACCCCCAAGTTGACGTGAATGGAGTTGCGATTTTCGCCCTACGTGAGATTTAGTGTTCAAACTTGGTATTTTTGAACTCGTCTCATGTGTAGAAACTTAAAAATGTTCATCTTATTTGCATAAGTTGAAACAGTCCCGAAATAATTGAGTGGCGGTGCTAACCAAAAACACCCCCAAATTGACGTCAATGGAGTTGCGATTTTCGCCCTACGTGAGATTTAGTATTCAAACTTGGTATTTTTGAACTCCTCTCATGTGTAGAAACTTAAAAATGTTCATCTTATTTGTATAAGTTGAAACAGTCCCGAAATAATTGAGTGGCCGTGCTAACCAAAAACACCCCCAAGTTGACGTGAATGGAGTTGCGATTTTCGCCCTACGTGGGATTTAGTATTCAAACTTGGTATTTTTGAACTCCTCTCATGTGTAGAAACTTGAAAATGTTCATCTTATTTTCATAAGTTGAAACAGTCCCGAAATAATTGAGTGGCGGTGCTAACCAAAAACACCCCCAAGTTGACGTGAATGGAGTTGCGATTTTCGCCCTACGTGAGATTTAGTATTCAAACTTGGTATTTTTGAACTCCTCTCATGTGTAGAAACTTAAAAATGTTCATCTTATTTGTATAAGTTGAAACAGTCCCGAAATAATTGAGTGGCCGTGCTAACCAAAAACACCCCCAAGTTGACGTGAATGGAGTTGCGATTTTCGCCCTACGTGGGATTTAGTGTTCAAACTTGGTATTTTTGAACTTCTCTCATGTGTAGAAACTCAAAAATGTTCATCTTATTAGCATAAGTTGAAACAGTCCCGAAATAATTGAGTGGCGGTGCTAACCAAAAACACCCCCAAGTTGACGTGAATGGAGTTGCGATTTTCGCCCTACGTGAGATTTAGTATTCAAACTTGGTATTTTTGAACTCCCCTCATGTGTAGAAACTCAAAAATGTTCATCTTATTAGCATAAGTTGAAACAGTCCCGAAATAATTGAGTGGCGGTGCTATCCAAAAACACCCCCAAATTGACGTGAATGGAGTTGCGATTTTTGCCCTACGTGAGAATTAGTGTTCAAACTTGGTATTTTTGAACTCCTCTCATGTGTAGAAACTTGAAAATGTTCATCTTATTTTCATAAGTTGAAACAGTCCCGAAATAATTGAGTGGCGGTGCTAACCAAAAACACCCCCAAGTTGACGTGAATGGAGTTGCGATTTTCGCCCTACGTGAGATTTAGTATTCAAACTTGGTATTTTTGAACTCCTCTCATGTGTAGAAACTTAAAAATGTTCATCTTATTTGTATAAGTTGAAACAGTCCCGAAATAATTGAGTGGCCGTGCTAACCAAAAACACCCCCAAGTTGACGTGAATGGAGTTGCGATTTTCGCCCTACGTGGGATTTAGTGTTCAAACTTGGTATTTTTGAACTTCTCTCATGTGTAGAAACTCAAAAATGTTCATCTTATTAGCATAAGTTGAAACAGTCCCGAAATAATTGAGTGGCGGTGCTAACCAGAAACACCCCCAAGTTGACGTGAATGGAGTTGCGATTTTCGCCCTACGTGAGATTTAGTATTCAAACTTGGTATTTTTGAACTCCTCTCATGTGTAGAAACTTAAAAATGTTCATCTTATTTGTATAAGTTGAAACAGTCCCGAAATAATTGAGTGGCCGTGCTAACCAAAAACATCCCCAAGTTGACGTGAATGGAGTTGCGATTTTCGCCCTACGTGGGATTTAGTATCCAAACTTGGTATTTTTGAACTCCTCTCATGTGTAGAAACTTAAAAATGTTCATCTTATTTGCATAAGTTGAAACAGTCCCGAAATAATTGAGTGGCGGTGCTAACCAAAAACACCCCCAAGTTGACGTGAATGGAGTTGCGATTTTCGCCCTACGTGGGATTTAGTGTTCAAACTTGGTATTTTTGAACTTATCTCATGTGTAGAAACTCAAAAATGTTCATCTTATTAGCATAAGTTGAAACAGTCCCGAAATAATTGTGTGGCGGTGCTAACCAAAAACACCCCCAAGTTGACGTGAATGGAGTTGCGATTTTCGCCCTACGTGAGATTTAGTGTTCAAACTTGGTATTTTTGAACTCCTCTCATGTGTAGAAACTTAAAAATGTTCATCTTATTTGCATAAGTTGAAACAGTCCCGAAATAATTGAGTGGCGGTGCTAACCAAAAACACCCCCAAGTTGACGTGAATGGAGTTGCGATTTTCCCCCTACGTGGGATTTAGTGTTCAAACTTGGTATTTTTGAACTCCTCTCATGCGTAGAAACTTAAAAATGTTCATCTTATTAGCATAAGTTGAAACAGTCCTGAAATAATTGAGTGGCGGTGCTAACCAAAAACACCCCCAAGTTGACGTGAATGGAGTTGCGATTTTCGCCCTACGTGAGATTTAGTATTCAAACTTGGTATTTTTGAACTCCTCTCATGTGTAGAAACTTAAAAATGTTCATCTTATTTGTATAAGTTGAAACAGTCCCGAAATAATTGAGTGGCCGTGCTAACCAAAAACACCCCCAAGTTGACGTGAATGGAGTTGCGATTTTCGCCCTACGTGGGATTTAGTGTTCAAACTTGGTATTTTTGAACTTCTCTCATGTGTAGAAACTCAAAAATGTTCATCTTATTAGCATAAGTTGAAACAGTCCCGAAATAATTGAGTGGCGGTGCTAACCAAAAACACCCCCAAGTTGACGTGAATGGAGTTGCGATTTTCGCCCTACGTGAGATTTAGTATTCAAACTTGGTATTTTTGAACTCCCCTCATGTGTAGAAACTCAAAAATGTTCATCTTATTAGCATAAGTTGAAACAGTCCCGAAATAATTGAGTGGCGGTGCTATCCAAAAACACCCCCAAATTGACGTGAATGGAGTTGCGATTTTTGCCCTACGTGAGAATTAGTGTTCAAACTTGGTATTTTTGAACTCCTCTCATGTGTAGAAACTTGAAAATGTTCATCTTATTTTCATAAGTTGAAACAGTCCCGAAATAATTGAGTGGCGGTGCTAACCAAAAACACCCCCAAGTTGACGTGAATGGAGTTGCGATTTTCGCCCTACGTGAGATTTAGTATTCAAACTTGGTATTTTTGAACTCCTCTCATGTGTAGAAACTTAAAAATGTTCATCTTATTTGTATAAGTTGAAACAGTCCCGAAATAATTGAGTGGCCGTGCTAACCAAAAACACCCCCAAGTTGACGTGAATGGAGTTGCGATTTTCGCCCTACGTGGGATTTAGTGTTCAAACTTGGTATTTTTGAACTTCTCTCATGTGTAGAAACTCAAAAATGTTCATCTTATTAGCATAAGTTGAAACAGTCCCGAAATAATTGAGTGGCGGTGCTAACCAGAAACACCCCCAAGTTGACGTGAATGGAGTTGCGATTTTCGCCCTACGTGAGATTTAGTATTCAAACTTGGTATTTTTGAACTCCTCTCATGTGTAGAAACTTAAAAATGTTCATCTTATTTGTATAAGTTGAAACAGTCCCGAAATAATTGAGTGGCCGTGCTAACCAAAAACATCCCCAAGTTGACGTGAATGGAGTTGCGATTTTCGCCCTACGTGGGATTTAGTATCCAAACTTGGTATTTTTGAACTCCTCTCATGTGTAGAAACTTAAAAATGTTCATCTTATTTGCATAAGTTGAAACAGTCCCGAAATAATTGAGTGGCGGTGCTAACCAAAAACACCCCCAAGTTGACGTGAATGGAGTTGCGATTTTCGCCCTACGTGGGATTTAGTGTTCAAACTTGGTATTTTTGAACTTATCTCATGTGTAGAAACTCAAAAATGTTCATCTTATTAGCATAAGTTGAAACAGTCCCGAAATAATTGTGTGGCGGTGCTAACCAAAAACACCCCCAAAGTTGACGTGAATGGAGTTGCGATTTTCGCCCTACGTGAGATTTAGTGTTCAAACTTGGTATTTTTGAACTCCTCTCATGTGTAGAAACTTAAAAATGTTCATCTTATTTGCATAAGTTGAAACAGTCCCGAAATAATTGAGTGGCGGTGCTAACCAAAAACACCCCCAAGTTGACGTGAATGGAGTTGCGATTTTCCCCCTACGTGGGATTTAGTGTTCAAACTTGGTATTTTGAACTCCTCTCATGCGTAGAAACTTAAAAATGTTCATCTTATTAGCATAAGTTGAAACAGTCCCGAAATAATTGAGTGGCGGTGCTAACCAAAAACACCCCCAAATTGACGTCAATGGAGTTGCGATTTTCGCCCTACGTGAGATTTAGTATTCAAACTTGGTATTTTTGAACTCCTCTCATGTGTAGAAACTTAAAAATTCTCATCTTATTTGCATAAGTTGAAACAGTCCCGAAATAATTGAGTGGCCGTGCTAACCAAAAACACCCCCAAGTTGACGTGAATGGAGTTGCGATTTTCGCCCTACGTGAGATTTGGTATTCAAACTTGGTATTTTGAACTCCTCTCATGTGTAGAAACTTAAAATGTTCATCTTATTTGTATAAGTTGAAACAGTCCCGAAATAATTGAGTGGCCGTGCTAACCAAAAACACCCCCAAGTTGACGTGAATGGAGTTGCGATTTTCGCCCTACGTGGGATTTAGTGTTCAAACTTGGTATTTTGAACTTATCTCATGTGTAGAAACTTAAAAATGTTCATCTTATTTGTATAAGTTGAAACAGTCCCGAAATAATTGAGTGGCCGTGCTAACCAAAAACACCCCCAAGTTGACGTGAATGGAGTTGCGATTTTCGCCCTACGTGGGATTTAGTGTTCAAACTTGGTATTTTTGAACTTCTCTCATGTGTAGAAACTCAAAAATGTTCATCTTATTAGCATAAGTTGAAACAGTCCCGAAATAATTGAGTGGCGGTGCTAACCAAAAACACCCCCAAGTTGACGTGAATGGAGTTGCGATTTTCGCCCTACGTGAGATTTAGTATTCAAACTTGGTATTTTTGAACTCCTCTCATGTGTAGAAACTTAAAAATGTTCATCTTATTTGTATAAGTTGAAACAGTCCCGAAATAATTGAGTGGCCGTGCTAACCAAAAACATCCCCAAGTTGACGTGAATGGAGTTGCGATTTTCGCCCTACGTGGGATTTAGTATCCAAACTTGGTATTTTTGAACTCCTCTCATGTGTAGAAACTTAAAAATGTTCATCTTATTTGCATAAGTTGAAACAGTCCCGAAATAATTGAGTGGCGGTGCTAACCAAAAACACCCCCAAGTTGACGTGAATGGAGTTGCGATTTTCGCCCTACGTGGGATTTAGTGTTCAAACTTGGTATTTTTGAACTTATCTCATGTGTAGAAACTCAAAAATGTTCATCTTATTAGCATAAGTTGAAACAGTCCCGAAATAATTGTGTGGCGGTGCTAACCAAAAACACCCCCAAGTTGACGTGAATGGAGTTGCGATTTTCGCCCTACGTGAGATTTAGTGTTCAAACTTGGTATTTTTGAACTCCTCTCATGTGTAGAAACTTAAAAATGTTCATCTTATTTGCATAAGTTGAAACAGTCCCGAAATAATTGAGTGGCGGTGCTAACCAAAACACCCCCAAGTTGACGTGAATGGAGTTGCGATTTTCCCCCTACGTGGGATTTAGTGTTCAAACTTGGTATTTTTGAACTCCTCTCATGCGTAGAAACTTAAAATGTTCATCTTATTAGCATAAGTTGAAACAGTCCCGAAATAATTGAGTGGCGGTGCTAACCAAAAACACCCCCAAATTGACGTCAATGGAGTTGCGATTTTCGCCCTACGTGAGATTTAGTATTCAAACTTGGTATTTTGAACTCCTCTCATGTGTAGAAACTTAAAAATTCTCATCTTATTTGCATAAGTTGAAACAGTCCCGAAATAATTGAGTGGCCGTGCTAACCAAAAACACCCCCAAGTTGACGTGAATGGAGTTGCGATTTTCGCCCTACGTGAGATTTGGTATTCAAACTTGGTATTTTTGAACTCCTCTCATGTGTAGAAACTTAAAAATGTTCATCTTATTTGTATAAGTTGAAACAGTCCCGAAATAATTGAGTGGCCGTGCTAACCAAAAACACCCCCAAGTTGACGTGAATGGAGTTGCGATTTTCGCCCTACGTGGGATTTAGTATTCAAACTTGGTATTTTTGAACTCCTCTCATGTGTAGAAACTTGAAAATGTTCATCTTATTTGCATAAGTTGAAACAGTCCCGAAATAATTGAGTGGCGGTGCTAACCAAAAACACCCCCAAGTTGACGTGAATGGAGTTGCGATTTTCGCCCTACGTGAGATTTAGTATTCAAACTTGGTATTTTTGAACTCCTCTCATGTGTAGAAACTTAAAAATGTTCATCTTATTTGTATAAGTTGAAACAGTCCCGAAATAATTGAGTGGCCGTGCTAACCAAAAACACCCCCAAGTTGACGTGAATGGAGTTGCGATTTTCGTCCTACGTGGGATTTAGTGTTCAAACTTGGTATTTTTGAACTTCTCTCATGTGTAGAAACTCAAAAATGTTCATCTTATTAGCATAAGTTGAAACAGTCTCGAAATAATTGAGTGGCGGTGCTAACCAAAAACACCCCCAAATTGACGTGAATGGAGTTGCGATTTTTGCCCTACGTGAGATTTAGTGTTCAAACTTGGTATTTTGAACTCCTCTCATGTGTAGAAACTCAAAAATGTTCATCTTATTAGCATAAGTTGAAACAGTCCTGAAATAATTGAGTGGCGGTGCTAACCAAAAACACCCCCAAATTGACGTCAATGGAGTTGCGATTTTCGCCCTACGTGAGATTTAGTATTCAAACTTGGTATTTTTGAACTCCTCTCATGTGTAGAAACTTAAAAATGTTCATCTTATTTGCATAAGTTGAAACAGTCCCGAAATAATTGAGTGGCCGTGCTAACCAAAAACACCCCCAAGTTGACGTGAATGGAGTTGCGATTTTCGCCCTACGTGAGATTTAGTATTCAAACTTGGTATTTTTGAACTCCTCTCATGTGTAGAAACTCAAAAATGTTCATCTTATTTGTATAAGTTGAAACAGTCCCGAAATAATTGAGTGGCCGTGCTAACCAAAAACACCCCCAAGTTGACGTGAATGGAGTTGCGATTTTCGCCCTACGTGGGATTTAGTATTCAAACTTGGTATTTTTGAACTCCTCTCATGTGTAGAAACTTGAAAATGTTCATCTTATTTTCATAAGTTGAAACAGTCCCGAAATAATTGAGTGGCGGTGCTAACCAAAAACACCCCCAAGTTGACGTGAATGGAGTTGCGATTTTCGCCCTACGTGAGATTTAGTATTCAAACTTGGTATTTTTGAACTCCTCTCATGTGTAGAAACTTAAAAATGTTCATCTTATTTGTATAAGTTGAAACAGTCCCGAAATAATTGAGTGGCCGTGCTAACCAAAAACAACCAAAAACACCCCCAAGTTGACGTGAATGGAGTTGCGATTTTCGCCCTACGTGAGATTTAGTGTTCAAACTTGGTATTTTTGAACTCCTCTCATGTGTAGAAACTTAAAAATGTTCATCTTATTAGCATAAGTTGAAACAGTCCCGAAATAATTGAGTGGCGGTGCTAACCAAAAACACCCCCAAATTGACGTGAATGAAGTTGCGATTTTTGCCCTACGTGAGATTTAGTGTTCAAACTTGGTATTTTTGAACTTCCCTCATGTGTAGAAACTCAAAAATGTTCATCTTATTAGCATAAGTTGAAACAGTCCCGAAATAATTGAGTGGCGGTGCTAACCAAAAACACCCCCAAATTGACGTGAATGGAGTTGCGATTTTTGCCCTACGTGAGATTTAGTGTTCAAACTTGGTATTTTTGAACTCCTCTCATGTGTAGAAACTCAAAATTGTTCATCTTATTAGCATAAGTTAAAACAGTCCCCGAAATAATTGAGTGGCCGTGCTAACCAAAAACACCCCCAAGTTGACGTGAATGGAGTTGCGATTTTCGCCCTACGTGGGATTTAGTATTCAAACTTGGTATTTTTGAACTCCTCTCATGTGTAGAAACTTGAAAATGTTCATCTTATTTGCATAAGTTGAAACAGTCCCTTAATAATTGAGTGGCGGTGCTAACCAAAAACACCCCCAAGTTGACGTGAATGGAGTTGCGATTTTCGCCCTACGTGAGATTTAGTATTCAAACTTGGTTTCTACAGATGAGAGGAGTTCAAAAATACCAAGTTTGAACACTAAATCTCACGTAGGGCGAAAATCGCAACTCCATTCACGTCAACTTGGGGGTGTTTTTGGTTAGCACCGCCACTCAATTATTTCGGGACTGTTTCAACTTATGCAAATAAGATGAACATTTTTGAGTTTCTACACATGAGAGGAGTTCAAAAATACCAGGTTTGAATACTAAATCCCACGTAGGGCGAAAATCGCAACTCCATTCACGTCAACTTGGGGGTGTTTTTGGTTAGCACCGCCACTCAATTATTTCGGGACTGTTTCAACTTATGCTAATAAGACGAACATTTTTGAGTTTCTACACATGAGGGGAGTTCAAAAATACCAAGTTTGAACACTAAATCTCACGTAGGGCAAAAATCGCAACTCCATTCACGTCAACTTGGGGGGTGTTTTTGGTTAGCACCGCCACTCAATTATTTCGGGCCTGTTTCAACTTATGCAAATAAGATGAACATTTTTGAGTTTCTACACATGAGAGAAGTTCAAAAATACCAAGGTTGAACACTAAATCCCACGTAGGGCGAAAATCGCAACTCCATTCACGTCAACTTGGGGGTGTTTTTGGTTAGCACGGCCACTCAATTATTTCGGGACTGTTTCAACTTATGCAAATAAGATGAACATTTTTAAGTTTCTACACATGAGAGAAGTTCAAAAATACCAAGTTTGAACACTAAATCCCACGTAGGGCGAAAATCGCAACTCCATTCACGTCAACTTGGGGGTGTTTTTGGTTAGCACGGCCACTCAATTATTTCGGGACTGTTTCAACTTATGCTAATAAGATGAACATTTTTAAGTTTCTACACATGAGAGGAGTTCAAAAATACCAAGTTTGAATACTAAATCCCACGTAGGGCGAAAATCGCAACTCCATTCACGTCAACTTGGGGGTGTTTTGGTTAGCACGGCCACTCAATTATTTCGGGACTGTTTCAACTTATACAAATAAGATGAACATTTTCAAGTTTCTACACATGAGAGGAGTTCAAAATACCAAGTTTGAATACTAAATCTCACGTAGGGCGAAAATCGCAACTCCATTCACGTCAACTTGGGGGTGTTTTTGGTTAGCACGGCCACTCAATTATTTCGGGACTGTTTTAACTTATGCAAATAAGATGAAAATTTTTAAGTTTCTACACATGAGAGGAGTTCAAAAATACCAAGTTTGAATACTAAATCTCACGTAGGGCGAAAATCGCAACTCCATTGACGTCAATTTGGGGGTGTTTTTGGTTAGCACCGCCACTCAATTATTTCGGGACTGTTTCAACTTATGCTAATAAGATGAACATTTTTAAGTTTCTACGCATGAGAGGAGTTCAAAAATGCCAAGTTTGAACACTAAATCCCACGTAGGGGGAAAATCGCAACTCCATTCACGTCAACTTGGGGGTGTTTTTGGTTAGCACCGCCACTCAATTATTTCGGGACTGTTTCAACTTATGCAAATAAGATGAACATTTTTAAGTTTCTACACATGAGAGGAGTTCAAAAATACCAAGTTTGAACACTAAATCTCACGTAGGGCGAAAATCGCAACTCCATTCACGTCAACTTGGACTTGGGGTGTTTTTGGTTAGCACCGCCACTCAATTATTTCGGGACTGTTTCAACTTATGCAAATAAGATGAACATTTTTAAGTTTCTACACATGAGAGGAGTTCAAAAATACCAAGTTTGAACACTAAATCTCACGTAGGGCAAAAATCGCAACTCCATTCACGTCAATTTGGGGGTGTTTTTGGTTAGCACCGCCACTCAATTATTTCGGGACTGTTTCAACTTATGCTAATAAGATGAACATTTTTGAGTTTCTACACATGAGAGAAGTTCAAAAATACCAAGTTTGAACACTAAATCCCACGTAGGGCGAAAATCGCAACTCCATTCACGTCAACTTGGGGGTGTTTTTGGTTAGCACGGCCACTTAATTATTTCGGGACTGTTTCAACTTATACAAATAAGATGAACATTTTTGAGTTTCTACACATGAGAGGAGTTCAAAAATACCAAGTTTGAATACTAAATCCCACGTAGGGCGAAAATCGCAACTCCATTCACGTCAACTTGGGGGTGTTTTTGGTTAGCACGGCCACTCAATTATTTCGGGACTGTTTCAACTTATACAAATAAGATGAACATTTTTAAGTTTCTACACATGAAAGGAGTTCAAAAATACCAAGTTTGAATACTAAATCTCACGTAGGGCGAAAATCGCAACTCCATTCACGTCAACTTGGGGGTGTTTTTGGTTAGCACGGCCACTCAATTATTTCGGGACTGTTTTAACTTATGCAAATAAGATGAACATTTTAAGTTTATACACATGAGAGGAGTTCAAAAATACCAAGTTTGAACACTAAATCTCACGTAGGGCAAAATCGCAACTCCATTCACGTCAATTTGGGGGTGTTTTTGGTTAGCACCGCCACTCAATTATTTCGGAATGTTTCAACTTATGCTAATAAGATGATTGTTGGATTGAACTATTGTTGGATTGAATTTGGAAAAGGATCATCTGCGTTCAGTCCCGTGGCAGGACTCTCTTATATTTCATTTCATTTGCCACCAGTGAAGGTATATTTCGTCGATTTGGACAATTTCTGGTTTATATTTGGTCGATAGTTGTCAGAGTTGGAGCGGCCCCAACTCAATTTTCATTGATTGGTACACAGCCGCCGTCCGAGGTCTATTGTTTCAATTTGGTGTTTGTAGTTTTGATAATGATGGAAACCAATGCGATTACTACTCCGTCTCGTTCTTTATCTTCCAGGGCACAAAAAGGATCAGGCCCAGTGACTCTCCGGAAGTACAAGTTGACACTCTTGGTGCTATTGGTGCGGATCTGTTTGCTCTGAAGAATGATGAGAATATTCCTGCTTATATGAGAAAAATTATTGGAACCATGGCTCAGACCATTACGGAACAGTCGGATGTTATCAAGGAGCTGAAGCGTGAGATTATTGAATTACGTGATTTGTCCAGTTTTTCCGGTTTAACATCTACCAAGCCTATCACTTCTCCATCTGTAGCTAAGGAGACAGCTCCCATTGTGTGCAACCATAAGTGTCCTGTTGATCCATGTGAGGATCGTGAAATGTCCCGTGCTATTGTTCTGAGTGGTGTTCCGGAATCGGACTCCAAATTTCCTGTAAGTCGCAATGACGACGATGTTCGTAAAGTTAGATTGGTTGTAAATTCGCTAGGCGTTGAGGTTTCGCCGGTAGCGGTGTATCGCATGGGTCAGATGGGGTCTCGCCCTCGTCTGCTCAAAGTTATACTGCCTACCAGCAAACATCAGCGTCAGTTGTGTGATCGCTCTCGTTGGCTTCGTGACTCGCAATTTCACGGGGTTTGGCTTCGTGCCTCTCTCCCCAAGGAAGAGCGAGATCGCCAGCGGCAAGAGCGTCTACTGAAGGGATCTTGGACTCGCCCCGGTGACCATCAGCGGTCGCAGGGTACAAGGGCGTACGGAGATCCCTCCGGCGTCCGAGCACCAAGGTTCCAGCAGTGGAACGGGTCACGTAACGGGGGTCCGGGAAACTAGTATCCCCTCTCCGGCCCCCTTTAGGTAACAGAACATGTAGTCAGGTTTTTAAATGCATTCTCTTAAACATAAGATCGATATCGAAAAATGGTGTAGCGCTTCAAAACATTTTGCAACAAGAAAATATTGATATAGCAGTTTTAACCGAAACTTGGTTGAAAGCGAAAAGTGAAAATGGGGTATTTTTGGGTCCATTGTTGGATAAGTACCAATGTGTACGTTGTGATAGAAAACGCCTAATAGGTGGGGGAATCGTGTTGATATTAAGATCAGGTCTGAAATTCAAAGAGGTTTTTTCGGAATGTGTATCGAAAGGTTACGAAATTTCGGTAGTCGATATTTATTTGTCTAATAGTACTTTTCGTTTCATCGTGGTTTACCGTACTCCTTCTTGTTCGATTGCGCACTCTTTCCAATTGAATAAGTGCATCAGTGATTTATCTGTTTGTGATCATCCGGTTGTTTGTCTGGGGGATTTTAATTTACCCGAACTGATTTGGCCATTAGGCGGACAATCAAATCTTTCCACAATAGCGGAAAATTTTGTTGATATGGTTGAGGATTGTGAATTTAAACAATACGTCATAGCTCCTAGTCGGAAAAACCACTTTCTAGACCTCATTTTATGCAATCAGCTTGACCTAATTGAGAACTGTCGAGTTACTACGCCTGTTGGAACCAGCGATCATAATTCTATTTATTTCGATATGAAAGTTACGCGCCAGCCTGAGAAACTTGTCTGGAAAAGGAAATTTGAAGAGGCTGATTACGGTATTATTCGCGGTTACCTAGCTGGTGTTGATGGATTGGCTCCTTTTCCACAGCTTGTTCTATTGACCAAATGTACGAGATGTTTATTGCGATTCTGAATCATACCATAGAAATGTTTGTACCTATGCGTATGGTTGTGGCAAATCGCACTAATCTTCCCAGTTATTTGAGAAATATGAGTATGTATAGAGATGAACTTTGGGAGCGCGCCCATTGCTCTACAAATAATACTTTGTGGCAAGAGTATACTGCTTACACCTTGAAGTTCACTAAAGCGTTGAATAAGTTCAATAGGTCTGTTGAAAACCGAATTATCGAGAAGGGAAATTCCCAAACTGTTTATAAGTTGGTTAACTCACGTTTGAAAGGTGGAAAAACTATGCCAAGTATGAACGGACCAAACTATAAAGTTTGTGTATCAGATATTGACCGAGCAAATTTGTTGGCAGATACTTTTCAAAGCGTTTTTTCTACTGATGGTGCTCCTATTCCCGCGTTTGATGTTCCAAATATTGTAAAAATGGAAAACTCGATCCGGTTTGATAGAATAGAAATAGAAAAGTTATTACGTTTATGGCCCATGTCATTTTCTCAAACTCCGGACGGTATTCCATTTAAATACATCAAACATTTGACTGTTGAAATTTGTGGCCCTTTAGAATATATTTTCAATCTAAGTCTATGGAAAGGGGAGGTACCGGAACGATGGAAACATTCTCTGGTAACTCCTCTACCAAAGAAACCCCCATTTTCGAACCCAAGTAACTACAGACCAGTTAGCATTACGTCAATATTTTGCCGACTGTTCGAAAAAATATTGAAGCGAGTAATGATAAAACATATGAATGAGAATAATATTTTATCTCCTCACCAACACGGTTTCAGAAAAGGTAAATCTGTGGAAACACAGATGCTAGAATGTATTAATGAATGGACCCTTTCTTTAGACAAGAAAGATTCTGTGGATGTAGTATATTTCGATTTTTCGAAAGCGTTTGACCGAGTTTCACATAGAATGTTGCTAAACAAACTTGAAAAACTTGGATTCCATAGTACTATCGTATCATGGATTAGAGAGTATCTGAGAAAACGCTCGTTTTCCGTAAGAGTTAATTCGAGTTTTTCCAGCTCACGTGAAATAACTAGTGGAGTTCCACAGGGTAGTGCTCTCTCCCCGATTCTTTTCAACATATTTACGTTTGAACTACCTAGTATTCTGACTGAATCTCCAGTTATACGCTGTAAAGTTTTTGCTGATGATACGAAAGTGTTCAAATCTTTCAGTAATGGCGAAAGTAATGAGGAGTTGCAGAAATGCCTTGATAAGATGTATAAATGGTCTGTAGATTGGGGTCTTCCACTATCAGTAGAAAAAACAAGTGTCCTGCATTTAGGCACCAAAAACCCGCGCCAAACCTACGAAATGAACGGAATAGATCTCAGAAAAGTAGATCAAAATGTTCGAGATCTCGGGTTTGTGTTAAATCAAAACCTTTCATTCAAAGATCATGTGAAACGGATCATCAAGTCCGCGAAGCATCGAACATACAATCTTTTCAAAGTTTTGAAAACTCGAAATAGGAATGTTTGGCTAAAAGCGTATAAAACTTATGTCCGACCAATGGTTGAATTCGGTACTACTGTATTCAACTCAGATAGCGGGTTCGTTAAGAAACTTGAATCAGTTCAGAACGACTTCACTAGAAAGTTGTTTTTCCGTTTGGGTGGCTATACGTATTGTAAAATCCCTAGTTCTGCATTCAGAAACAGGAAACTAAACTTGGTCACCTTAGAATCTAGAAGAAATACTACAGACCTCATTATGATTCATAAAATCATAACTGGTCAGTGTGGATTAAGTGCAACAGACTTTTTCACGTTCAAACCTTCCCGTACTAGAGGTTCTACTGCGAAATTCAGTTTTCCAACTCCAAAAACTAGCCAACGTGCAAAGTTTTTCACAGTACGGGCTGGATCCAAGTACTTAAAATTGAGCAAGAAATACAAAATACCGATGTCATTATCTGCTGCAAAAAAGCGCTTAAGTGAATGCATTTGAATAAGACTTCTACTGTTTCATTTGTTCATCCTGTAAGTCTGGCCCAATCATTGTATCCCATTGCGATTCGTTTATTTGTATTGTCATATGGTCCAATTTTTCCATTTAATTGTGTTACCCAAATGATAATTGTCGATTTCCGACCCTTTTTCCGCTTTTGAATCTTTTTGTGTCCGTCTGTCATATTGTTATTTCTCCTCTTGTATATCACATGCTTGCATGTAAATAAATCAATCAATCAACATTTTTGAGTTTCTACACATGAGAGAAGTTCAAAAATACCAAGTTTGAACACTAAATCCCACGTAGGGCGAAAATCGCAACTCCATTCACGTCAACTTGGGGGTGTTTTTGGTTATTATTATTATTATTATTATTTATTCCTGCATATATAAAACATAGAACAAGAAGTTTTACAAGATGTTAGGAATAAACTGAGTCCCCAAAGGGATGAGAGCATAACTCTCTCATCTTCGGATTGAGGGGAGCTTTTTAGAGAAACAGTTGATTTCTCGCATCATCTATTGAAGCGCATATGGAATGTTCTCAAATAAAACAGCTACATCAATAACGTCTAGATAGGTCTTAAACTGATTAATATTTTCCAATCTACCAATATCTCTACTTATCGAATTCCACAATTTTACAACTCTCGGAAAAAACCAATTGTTATCACATATTTTATCACACAATACAAGTCGATGCCTATCCCTCGGGAGGTTACTGTTTTTCCATGGAACGGTGGGTAGTTGGGATAGGCCCGACTTTATCTTGTAAGCCTGTAACAAATCATTTTTAACACGTCTGAAATAAAACGGTTTCTCATTCAATTGGTTCAAGCGATCTGTGTATGAATCGTACTGAACATGGCATTTTTGAAACGCTGAAGCCGTGAATCTTCTAAGTGGTCCTTCTAATACTAAGGATAACCTAGAGTTTAACGCTGGATTGAAGACTTCAGAACAGTAAAGAAGTATAGGAGAAACATAAGTGTTGAACAATGCCATATACTCATTTGGGGTGCAGAAAGAAAAGGACCGAATTATTTTTGTAGAAATCGCTGAAGCTTTGGCAACCTGTTGATTAATATGAGATTCAAAATTCAACTTTTCGTCAATCATGATTCCAAGATCTCTGATCACTTCTTTTGCTTCAATTGCTTTTCCATTGATGTAGTACTTTTCTCTTGCATTTTTTGCGCCAAGATGGAGTACATTGATTTTGTTTTCTGCGAGAGGAAGACGCCAATGCACAGACCAATCATGTACTATGTTAATGGTGTCTTGAATGACTTTTGGATCAGAACCATATATTTTTAGATCATCAGCGAAAAAACAATGTTGTATTTGGCGACTGTGCAGAGTAGTTGATAAATCATTTATATAAATTAGGAACAATAAAGGACCAGTGACAGTTCCTTGAAGAACTCCAGAAGTGACGGCAAAAGATTTTTGAGACAGAGTATTATTCATTCTTACAAACGATGTACGGTCAGTGAGAAAACTGTTGAACCATTGAACCATTTTGTCATCTAGACCAAAAGATTTGAGTTTAAATAAAAGTTTAGAATGAGACACTTTGTCAAATGCTTTTCTGAAGTCAAAATAAATAGCATCAACTGATTTTTTCTTATGTATTTCTCTTTTCCAGAAATCAATGGAGTTCAATAACGCTAGGTTGCAGGATCTTTTTCCTATAAATCCAAATTGATTGGGTGAAAAACGGTTATTAAATTTAGTTCTGATATGAAAAGCTATCATTTTTTCCATAACTCTGCATACGGCTGAAGTGATTGAAATAGGTCTATAGTTATCCGCTGTGCATTTTGGCCCCTTTTTGTACACGGGAGTGACATGGGATACTTTCCATTGGCTAGGCAAGACAGCACTTTCATAGGACTCTGTGAATATGAGTGAGAGGGGGTATGCAAGAGATAGTGCGCATTTTTCAAAACAAGCTGATTGAGAAAGTCTGCAGAAAATGTGGTTTTGGATGGTTGTTGTTTGAGGTATTTGTAAACAGTGTGCGGTTCAAATAAAACATCAAAAATTTTAGTGTCAAAAACTGGCATTTCAAATCGGTCCAAGTCAGAAGTACTGGTAGTGTCCATCTCATACACAGATGAGAATTGATTTGCAAATAGATTGCATTTCTCCAGATCAGAGAAAGCAACTTTGCCATCATCTGAGCGCAGAGGGGGAATGATTTCTGGAGGTTTCACGGCCAGTCAATTATTTCGGGACTGTTTCAACTTATACAAATAAGATGAACATTTTTAAGTTTCTACACATGAGAGGAGTTCAAAAATACCAAGTTTGAATACTAAATCTCACGTACGGCGAAAATCGCAACTCCATTCACGTCAACTTGGGGGTGTTTTTGGTTAGCACGGCCACTCAATTATTTCGGGACTGTTTCAACTTATGCAAATAAGATGAACATTTTCAAGTTTCTACACATGAGAGGAGTTCAAAAATACCAAGTTTGAATACTAAATCCCACGTAGGGCGAAAATCGCAACTCCATTCACGTCAACTTGGGGGTGTTTTTGGTAAGCACCGCCACTCAATTATTTCAGGACTGTTTCAACTTATGCTAATAAGATGAACATTCTTGAGTTTCTACACATGAGAGGAGTTCAAAAATACCAAGTTTGAACACTAATTCTCACGTAGGGCAAAAATCGCAACTCCATTCACGTCAATTTGGGGGTGTTTTTGGTTAGCACCGCCACTCAATTATTTCGGGACTGTTTCAACTTATGCAAATAAGATGAACATTTTTAAGTTTCTACACATGAGAGGAG
>CAXIWQ010000336.1:0-79162 GCA_964036275.1 Litoditis marina | reverse complement strand
ACTCTTTGGCTTGCAGTTACAGAGAACAGTTCATACGGCTATCAAATCTGTTGCTCCCAGCTACAAAAACTTAATACAACTATCTTTTCTGTGGTGCACAACCACAAAGTACGAATTAACGCGGTTATTGACTCATTGGCTTGCAGCTACAGAAAAAAAGCTTATACGGCTACCAAGTGTGTTGCTCACAGCTACAAGAACCTAAGACGACTATATATTCTGTGGCGCACAGCCACAAAAGACAAATTAACGCGGTTATTAACTCTTTGCCTTGCAGCTACTGAGAACAGTTCATACGGCTATCAAATTTGTTGCTCCCAGCTACAAAAACCTAATACGACAATCTATTCTGTGGCGCACAGCCACAAAATACGAATCAACGCGGTTATTGACTCTTCATAGACATTATTTCGGAACTACCGCCCGACAATACCGGTACTTGCGCCAGACAATAGCGGGACGACCGCCGATACACGGCGGTAGTACCGGTATTCTCTGGCGCAACTACCGCTTTTGTCGGGCGGTAGTACCGCTTTTTGGAATACAGGCCCACAAAAAACTACCCGCTACCAGAAATAATTTACCACACTTATTTTCATTTAAGAAAAACATTGAAAATCAATAATATTTATTCGCAAGTTAAAATTTCCACAAACGAATTATTACAAACAACGCAAAAAATGTGTACTGTATCAATTGGGAAAAAACTCGAGAAAGTTTAGACAAACTTAAGTCTCACGGAAAAACTTAAGTAAAATATTGACAGATGATCAATTCATACTACATAATTCGAGAAACAAGTTATTTCAGTTATTTAAATACGATAATTAACGAAATATCTCGATTGTGACTCATTAAAAAATTCATAACAAGAATAAATCAAGCAAAATAAGTCCATTATTTTGTGGAGGGGGGCGGGGGGGCTTTTACAAAATGACTAGAATATACAGAAAAAGTAGAACAGTCTCTCGCTCTGTCTCTCGCTGGAATCGAACCTACGAGCAAAAGTTTGTAGCAGGACGGTAACCACTGCGCTATTAGAGCACATAACCGGCAAGCTTGGAATCAAAGATATGTCCGCGTACACGGCGGAAAGTAAGATATACAGTACCTCCTCGCCTTTTCGTTGGTGACGACTATATTAATGATGACCGAGCAACTGTAGCCGACCTATTTGGTCCACTGTATCTTCCTTCCAACTCGTGTGTACAGTTCCCAGATCACGATCGAGACATGCATCATCTGGAAAAATAGGAATATTGTTCACACTATCGATCATACTCTTTTTCACCCATATGTAGCTCTCCAAAATACCTCATACACCCGATACTTTTCTAGAATATTCTCACATTCACATAGCAAAACTCTTATGAATCTTGATGACACTATCCAGTAGAAAATGGTGTTGGAATATAGCATTTATGATCTAATTCGACAAAAGTTTTTCTCTGAATCTCTCTTAGACAGTTTCGAAGGAGATAAAAGACAGTTTCACTGATACTGAAACAAATCTCTCTCTCTCTCTCTCTCTCTCTCTCTCTCTCTCTCTCTCTCTCTCTCTCTCTCTCTCTCTCTCTCTCTATCTCTCTCTCTCAGTCTCACTCTTCCCACACACCTCTGTCTTCCCACCCATCCAACATTCTATTTTGAAATTAAGATGATACACACATTACTATCTATCATAAATGCAACCAACCTCTCTGGACTTCAGTTTCTCCGCGAAATGGTTCGTTTTGCGATTGATTCGCCGGTTCCAATCATCAGCCGGTTCTGCTGTTCTGCAAAACATGAATTATAAGTAAACTCTAGTCAAAATGACATAAATTTGGTCCAACTTGAACTACTGCAGCTCATGTTTCAGAAAACTTAGGTGATATAGAAAAGCGGATCGAGTTTCTATTAACACACACTATTCTAGATGCTAGATCTAAGTATGGTTGGCCATAGTTTTGCAATACTACTAAGGTCAAGTCAAAAATAACGAAATTGGTCTAGTTTGCGGTCTAGTTTTGTAACGAGAAACTAGAAATATGGGTATAAATCTCATATATGGAGCGGTAAATCTACTAGCTACCCAAAATCGACAAGGGGCAAGAAACATCAATCGATATCCATGGCTCGAAAAACCAAAACAGTCAAAGGAAGAGGGTGCGGGTTTTTAACTAAAGATGAGCTGTGGCAGTTTTCGGTTTAATCTGTACCACTACGGATAAATCAACTCTTTCAAAAGTGGCAGTATATACTCCCCTTTCTTTCACAAGCACCCTCTTACAGTAACCGGTTAACTATGTTTATCGGCGATGAGCTGAAACTAGGATCGCGCTCTCCATGGCAAGCCAGTACAGTATATGGTAAACTATCTCACTATGTTTGTAGTCTGAGCTCGCAGATTTCTATAAGAAATTCGGACCTATGTCGTGCTTCGTGATCAAACTACAACCAACTATTGTATCTCACATGCTTACGTAAATAAATCTCAAAAAAAAACAAGATTTGGTCATTACCAATCATACGATACGTATCTGACGCGCATTGATGTCAGAGGTCTACATATTATAAATATATAACTCTTTCCCTAATGAGGCTTGGCACTCCCACCTCACGGAAGGTTGAAACTTGCACCTACACTTATTATAATAATGCTGGTACGGGGGAAATTTCCACCAGTGGCGTTATGGACGTCCCCCCCCCCACCAATTTACATTTTTCTGTTCCGGAACTACTGCAAGTGCGGCTGAGAACCAAACTACAACGTAGAGAGGGTGGAAAATACAAATTTGCCCGCCACATACGAAAACGTGAAACGTAAAGTTTTGTTCGAGTAACGTGTGCACCGCTACTTAAGTTTATTTTTACGTCAATCTCTTGTTCACTTTTTGTACTTTTCCGCAGATAGGAAAGGTTGTAAAGTAGAAAAAAAGCTTACCTGCACCAGATTCCCACCATCCCTTTCCATTTGAAAATGCGGAAGCTTCATCTTCCACGGAGATGTCCACCTCCCTAAAAAATGAAAAATAAATTGCGTTTCACACATACATGACCCATTAGAGTGCTGTTTTGAAGCTGCAGACAAGCTTTAACATACTTTCCCATGTTTGAGTTTTATCCGCAATCACAGCATAAGTTCTGTTACTAATCTAAAATGCAGAATATCAGTAGGAATGGCATGGACTAAAACAATTTCTACAAACTACAAACTACACACGCGGAGAACCGATGCAAACTTATATTAAAACGTTTCAGGAGTTCCGTTGCTACGTATTTTGAATTATTCCCAACTTGTTATGTTTACTGAAATGTTCAATACGTATTTCATCATCCTTCATCGTATGGGGAAGGCAGAAAGATAATTTTGTCTGATTTGACAGAACACGTGCGCATGTTCTAGTTTTACTACATAAATTTAACCACATACCTCAAAGCTTTCCCCTGCAAGATGAACTTCCTATTGATAACCATGAATCCATGGATACTGATCTGAAATTTATTGATCTGAAAAACACTTTCATACAACATAACAACTAACAAAACGGAAATTCTTACGAAAATATAATTTACGTGTAAGTGAGAGATGACTGTCCGAAAATTAGTATAAAACAATCAAAATTACTACTAGTTAAAAAGACTAGGATTCCACTTTCAATATGTTACATATTAGTTTGAAAATTTTAGAAATAGCTCTAAAAGTACAAAATTCAAACCAAATAAAACTGACTTCTTCCTACAACCAAGCACATAAGAATAACATTCTAAACTAATCTATTTATTTTAATTGAAGTTAGAAGTTACCAGTTGCAAAATAAGAAAAAAATATATAAAGAGAACAGCCGACCGACGAGCGGTTGCGCAGACGAGAAGTGGAGGGCAATTCGAAAACAATTATCAATCAATAACATATTATCCGGCGGTAGTACCGCTCACAGGGCCCCCTGCCCCGGCCGGTTATTCTGCTGCGGTAGTACCGGTATTGTCGCGCGGTAGTACCGATTTTGGCTATTGTCCCGCGGTACTACCGACAGAATGTCTGAGTTTGCCTTGCAGCTACAGAAAAAAATCATACGGCTATCAAGTCTGTTGCTCCCAGCTACAAAAACCTAATACGACTTTATATTCTGTGGCGCACAGACACAAAAGACAAATTAACGCGGTTATTGACTCTTTGCCTTGCAGCTACAGAAAAAAGTTTATACGGCTATCAAGTGTGTTGCTCACAGCTACAAGAACCTAATACGACTGAATATTCTGTGGCGCACAGCCACAAAAGACGAATTAAGGCGGTTATTGACTCTTTGCCTTGCAGCTACAGAAAAAAAGGTTTGTACGGCTATCAGGTCTGTTGCTCCCAGCTACAAGAAAGTAATACGACTATCTATTCTGTGGCGCACAGCCACGAAATACGAATTTACGCGGTTATCGACTCTTTGGCTTGCATTTACAGAGAACAGTTCATACGGCTATCAAGTCTGTTGCTTCCAGCTACAAAAACCTAATACGACAATCTATTCTGTGGCGCACAGCCACGAAATACGAATTAACGCGGTTATCGACTCTTTGGCTTGCAGCTACAGAAAAAAGTTTACACGGCTATCAAGTCTGTTGCTCCCAGCTACAAAAACCTAATACGACAATCTATTCTGTGGTGCACAACCACAAAGTACGAATTAACGCTGTTATCGACTCTTTGGCTTGCAGTTACAGAGAACAGTTCATACGGCTATCAAATCTGTTGCTCCCAGCTACAAAAACTCAATACAACTATCTTTCCTGTGGTGCACAACCAGAAAGTACGAATTAACGCGGTTATTGACTCTGTGGCTTGCAGCTACAAAAAAAAGCTTATACGGCTACCAAGTGTGTTGCTCACAGCTACAAGAACCTAAGACGACTATATATTCTGTGGCGCACAGCCACGAAATACGAATTAACGCGGTTATCGACTCTTTGGCTTGCAGCTACAGAAAAAAGTTTATACGGCTATCAATTCTGTTGCTCCCAGCTACGAAAACCTAATACGACTTTATATTCTGTGGCGCACAGCCACAAAAGACAAATTAACGCGGTTATTGACTCTTTGCCATGCATTTACAGAAAACAGTTTATACGGCTATCAAGTCTGTTGCTCCCAGCTACAAAAACCTAATACGACTATCTATTCTGTGGCGCACAGCCACGAAATACGAATTAACGCGGTTATCGACTCATTAGCTTGCAGCTACAGAAAAAAGTTTATACGGCTATCAAGTCTGTTGCTCCCAGCTACAAAAACCTAATACGACAATCTATTCTGTGGTGCACAACCACAAAGTACGAATTAACGCGGTTATTGACTCTTTGCCTTGCAGCTACAGAAAAAAGTTTATACGGCTATCAAGTGTGTTGCTCACAGCTACAAGAACCTAATACGACTGAATATTCTGTGGCGCACAGCCACAAAAGACGAATTAACGCGGTTATTGACTCTTTGCCTTGCAGCTACAGAGAACAGTTCATACGGCTATCAAATCTGTTGCTCCCAGCTACAAAAACCTAACACGACAATCTATTCTGTGGCGCACAGCCACAAAATACGAATCAACGCGGTTATTGACTCTTTGCCTTGCAGCTACAGAAAAAAAATCATACGGCTATCAAGTCTGTTGCTCCCAGCTACAAAAACCTAATACGACTTTATATTCTGTGGCGCACAGACACAAAAGACAAATTAACGCGGTTATTGACTCTTTGCTTTGCAGCTACAGAAAAAAGTTTATACGGCTATCAAGTGTGTTGCTCACAGCTACAAGAACCTAATACGACTGAATATTCTGTGGCGCACAGCCACAAAAGACGAATTAAGGCGGTTATTGACTCTTTGCCTTGCAGCTACAGAAAAAAGGTTTGTACGGCTATCAAGTCTGTTGCTCCCAGCTACAAGAAAGTAATACGACTATCTATTCTGTGGCGCACAGCCACGAAATACGAATTTACGCGGTTATCGACTCTTTGGCTTGCATTTACAGAAAACAGTTCATACGACTATCAAGTCTGTTGCTCCCAGCTACAAAAACCTAATACGACAATCTATTCTGTGGCGCACAGCCACGAAATACAAATTAACGCGGTTATCGACTATTTGGCTTGCAGCTACAGAAAAAAGTTTACACGGCTATCAAGTCTGTTGCTCCCAGCTACGAAAACCTAATACGACAATCTATTCTGTGGTGCACAACCACAAAGTACGAATTAACGCTGTTATCGACTCTTTGGCTTGCAGTTACAGAGAACAGTTCATACGGCTATCAAATATGTTACTCCCAGCTACAAAAACTTAATACAACTATCTTTCCTGTGGTGCACAACCAGAAAGTACGAATTAACGCTGTTATCGACTCTTTGGCTTGCAGTTACAGAGAACAGTTCATAAGGCTATCAAATCTGTTGCTCCCAGCTACAAAAACTTAATACAACTATCTTTCCTGTGGTGCACAACCAGAAAGTACGAATTAACGCGGTTATTGACTCTGTGGCTTGCAGCTACAAAAAAAGCTTATACGGCTACCAAGTGTGTTGCTCACAGCTACAAGAACCTAAGACGACTTTATATTCTGTGGCGCACAGCCACAAAAGACAAATTAACGCGGTTATTGACTCTTTGCCTTGCAGCTACAGAAAAAAGTTTATACGGCTATCAAGTCTGTTGCTCCCAGCTACAAAAACCTAATACGACTATCTATTCTGTGGTGCACAACCACAAAAGACAAATTAACGCGGTTATTGACTCTTTGGCTTGCAGCTACAGAAAAAAGTTTACACGGCTATCAAGTCTGTTGCTCCCAGCTACAAAAACCTGATACGACAATCTATTCTGTGGCGCACAGCCACAAAATACGAATTAACGCGGTTATTGACTCTTTGCCTTGCAGCTACAGAAAAAAAATCATACGGCTATCAAGTCTGTTGCTCCCAGCTACAAAAACCTAATACGACTTTATATTCTGTGGCACACAGCCACAAAAGACGAATTAACGCGGTTGTTGACTCTTTTCCTTGCAGCTACAGAAAAAAGTTTATACGGCTATCAAGTCTGTTGCTCCCAGCTACAAAAACCTAATACGACTATCTATTCTGTGGTGCACAACCACAAAAGACAAATTAACGCGGTTATTGACTCTTTGGCTTGCAGCTACAGAAAAAAGTTTACACGGCTATCAAGTCTGTTGCTCCCAGCTACAAAAACCTGATACGACAATCTATTCTGTGGCGCACAGCCACAAAATACGAATTAACGCGGTTATTGACTCTTTGCCTTGCAGCTACAGAAAAAAAATCATACGGCTATCAAGTCTGTTGCTCCCAGCTACAAAAACCTAATACGACTTTATATTCTGTGGCACACAGCCACAAAAGACGAATTAACGCGGTTGTTGACTCTTTTCCTTGCAGCTACAGAAAAAAAGGTTTATACGGCTATCAAGTCTGTTGCTCCCAGCTACAAAAACCTTATACGACAATCTATTCTGTGGTGCACAACCACAAAGTACGAATTAACGCTGTTATCGAATCTTTGGCTTGCAGTTACAGAGAACAGTTCATACGGCTATCAAATCTGTTGCTCCCAGCTACAAAAACCTAATACGACTGAATATTCTGTGGCGCACAGCCACAAAAGACGAATTAACGCGGTTATTGACTCTTTGCCTTGCAGCTACAGAAAAAAAATCATACGGCTATCAAGTCTGTTGCTCCCAGCTACAAAAACCTAATACGACTTTATATTCTGTGGCACACAGCCACAAAAGACGAATTAACGCGGTTGTTGACTCTTTTCCTTGCAGCTACAGAAAAAAAGGTTTATACGGCTATCAAGTCTGTTGCTCCCAGCTACAAGGAAGTAATACGACTATCTATTCTGTGGCGCACAGCCACGAAATACGAATTTACGCGGTTATCGACTCTTTGGCTTGCAGTTACAGAGAACAGTCCATACGGCTATTTTTGACTCTTTGCCTTGCAGCTACAGAAAAAAAATCATACGGCTATCAAGTCTGTTGCTCCCAGCTACAAAAACCTAATACGACTGAATATTCTGTGGCGCACAGCCACAAAAGACGAATTAACGCGGTTATTGACTCTTTTCCTTGCAGCTACAGAAAAAAGGTTTATACGGCTATCAAGTCTGTTGCTCCCAGCTACAAGAAAGTAATACGACTATCTATTCTGTGGCGCACAGCCACGAAATACGAATTTACGCGGTTATCGACTCTTTGGCTTGCAGTTACAGAGAACAGTCCATACGGCTATCAAGGCTGTTGCTCCCAGCTACAAAAACCTAATACGACAATCTATTCTGTGGCGCACAGCCACAAAATACGAATTAACGCTGTTATCGACTCTTTGGCTTGCAGTTACAGAGAACAGTTCATACGGCTATCAAATCTGTTGCTCCCAGCTACAAAAACTTAATACAACTATCTTTTCTGTGGTGCACAACCACAAAGTACGAATTAACGCGGTTATTGACTCACTGGCTTGCAGCTACAGAAAAAAAGCTTATACGGCTACCAAGTGTGTTGCTCACAGCTACAAGAACCTAAGACGACTATATATTCTGTGGCGCACAGCCACAAAAGACAAATTAACGCGGTTATTAACTCTTTGCCTTGCAGCTACTGAGAACAGTTCATACGGCTATCAAATCCGTTGCTCCCAGCTACAAAAACCTAATACGACTGAATATTCTGTGGCGCACAGCCACAAAAGACGAATTAACGCGGTTATTGACTCTTTTCCTTGCAGCTACAGAAAAAAGGTTTATACGGCTATCAAGTCTGTTGCTCCCAGCTACAAGAAAGTAATACGACTATCTATTCTGTGGCGCACAGCCACGAAATACGAATTTACGCGGTTATCGACTCTTTGGCTTGCAGTTACAGAGAACAGTCCATACGGCTATCAAGGCTGTTGCTCCCAGCTACAAAAACCTAATACGACAATCTATTCTGTGGCGCACAGCCACAAAATACGAATTAACGCTGTTATCGACTCTTTGGCTTGCAGTTACAGAGAACAGTTCATACGGCTATCAAATCTGTTGCTCCCAGCTACAAAAACTTAATACAACTATCTTTTCTGTGGTGCACAACCACAAAGTACGAATTAACGCGGTTATTGACTCACTGGCTTGCAGCTACAGAAAAAAAGCTTATACGGCTACCAAGTGTGTTGCTCACAGCTACAAGAACCTAAGACGACTATATATTTTGTGGCGCACAGCCACAAAAGACAAATTAACGCGGTTATTAACTCTTTGCCTTGCAGCTACTGAGAACAGTTCATACGGCTATCAAATCCGTTGCTCCCAGCTACAAAAACCTAATACGACAATCTATTCTGTGGCGCACAGCCACAAAATACGAATCAACGCGGTTATTGACTCTTTGCCTTGCAGCTACAGAAAAAAAATCATACGGCTATCAAGTCTGTTGCTCCCAGCTACAAAAACCTAATACGACAATCTATTCTGTGGCGCACAGACACAAAAGACAAATTAACGCGGTTATTGACTCTTTGCCTTGCAGCTACAGAAAAAAGTTTATACGGCTATCAAGTGTGTTGCTCACAGCTACAAGAACCTAATACGACTGAATATTCTGTGGCGCACAGCCACAAAAGACGAATTAACGCGGTTATTGACTCTTTGCCTTGCAGCTACAGAAAAAAGTTTATACGGCTATCAAGTCTGTTGCTCCCAGCTACAAAAACCTAATACGACAATCTATTCTGTGGCGCACAGCCAAAAAATACGAATTAACGCGGTTATTGACTCTTTGCCTTGCAGCTACAGAAAAAAAATCATACGGCTATCAAGTCTGTTGCTCCCAGCTACAAAAACCTAATACGACTGAATATTCTGTGGCGCACAGCCACAAAAGACGAATTAACGCGGTTATTGACTCTTTTCCTTGCAGCTACAGAAACAAAGGTTTATACGGCTATCAAGTCTGTTGCTCCCAGCTACAAGAAAGTAATACGACTATCTATTCTGTGGCGCACAGCCACGAAATACGAATTTACGCGGATATCGACTCTTTGGCTTGCAGTTACAGAGAACAGTCCATACGGCTATCAAGGCTGTTGCTCCCAGCTACAAAAACCTAATACGACAATCTATTCTGTGGCGCACAGCCACAAAATACGAATTAACGCTGTTATCGACTTTTTGGCTTGCAGTTACAGAGAACAGTTCATACGGCTATCAAATCTGTTGCTCCCAGCTACAAAAACTTAATACAACTATCTTTTCTGTGGTGCACAACCACAAAGTACGAATTAACGCGGTTATTGACTCATTGGCTTGCAGCTACAGAAAAAAAGCTTATACGGCTACCAAGTGTGTTGCTCACAGCTACAAGAACCTAAGACGACTATATATTCTGTGGCGCACAGCCACAAAAGACAAATTAACGCGGTTATTAACTCTTTGCCTTGCAGCTACTGAGAACAGTTCATACGGCTATCAAATTTGTTGCTCCCAGCTACAAGAAAGTAATACGACTATCTATTCTGTGGCGCACAGCCACGAAATACGAATTTACGCGGTTATCGACTCTTTGGCTTGCAGTTACAGAGAACAGTCCATACGGCTATCAAGGCTGTTGCTCCCAGCTACAAAAACCTAATACGACAATCTATTCTGTGGCGCACAGCCACAAAATACGAATTAACGCTGTTATCGACTCTTTGGCTTGCAGTTACAGAGAACAGTTCATACGGCTATCAAATCTGTTGCTCCCAGCTACAAAAACTTAATACAACTATCTTTTCTGTGGTGCACAACCACAAAGTACGAATTAACGCGGTTATTGACTCACTGGCTTGCAGCTACAGAAAAAAAGCTTATACGGCTACCAAGTGTGTTGCTCACAGCTACAAGAACCTAAGACGACTATATATTCTGTGGCGCACAGCCACAAAAGACAAATTAACGCGGTTATTAACTCTTTGCCTTGCAGCTACTGAGAACAGTTTATACGGCTATCAAATCCGTTGCTCCCAGCTACAAAAACCTAATACGACAATCTATTCTGTGGCGCACAGCCACAAAATACGAATCAACGCGGTTATTGACTCTTTGCCTTGCAGCTACAGAAAAAAAATCATACGGCTATCAAGTCTGTTGCTCCCAGCTACAAAAACCTAATACGACAATCTATTCTGTGGCGCACAGACACAAAAGACAAATTAACGCGGTTATTGACTCTTTGCCTTGCAGCTACAGAAAAAAGTTTATACGGCTATCAAGTGTGTTGCTCACAGCTACAAGAACCTAATACGACTGAATATTCTGTGGCGCACAGCCACAAAAGACGAATTAACGCGGTTATTGACTCTTTGCCTTGCAGCTACAGAAAAAAGTTTATACGGCTATCAAGTCTGTTGCTCCCAGCTACAAAAACCTAATACGACAATCTATTCTGTGGCGCACAGCCAAAAAATACGAATTAACGCGGTTATTGACTCTTTGCCTTGCAGCTACAGAAAAAAAATCATACGGCTATCAAGTCTGTTGCTCCCAGCTACAAAAACCTAATACGACTGAATATTCTGTGGCGCACAGCCACAAAAGACGAATTAACGCGGTTATTGACTCTTTTCCTTGCAGCTACAGAAACAAAGGTTTATACGGCTATCAAGTCTGTTGCTCCCAGCTACAAGAAAGTAATACGACTATCTATTCTGTGGCGCACAGCCACGAAATACGAATTTACGCGGTTATCGACTCTTTGGCTTGCAGTTACAGAGAACAGTCCATACGGCTATCAAGGCTGTTGCTCCCAGCTACAAAAACCTAATACGACAATCTATTCTGTGGCGCACAGCCACAAAATACGAATTGACGCTGTTATCGACTTTTTGGCTTGCAGTTACAGAGAACAGTTCATACGGCTATCAAATCTGTTGCTCCCAGCTACAAAAACTTAATACAACTATCTTTTCTGTGGTGCACAACCACAAAGTACGAATTAACGCGGTTATTGACTCATTGGCTTGCAGCTACAGAAAAAAAGCTTATACGGCTACCAAGTGTGTTGCTCACAGCTACAAGAACCTAAGACGACTATATATTCTGTGGCGCACAGCCACAAAAGACAAATTAACGCGGTTATTAACTCTTTGCCTTGCAGCTACTGAGAACAGTTCATACGGCTATCAAATTTGTTGCTCCCAGCTACAAAAACCTAATACGACAATCTATTCTGTGGCGCACAGCCACAAAATACGAATCAACGCGGTTATTGACTCTTTGCCTTGCAGCTACAGAAAAAAAAATCATACGGCTATCAAGTCTGTTGCTCCCAGCTACAAAAACCTAATACGACTTTATATTCTGTGGCGCACAGACACAAAAGACAAATTAACGCGGTTATTGACTCTTTGCCTTGCAGCTACAGAAAAAAGTTTATACGGCTATCAAGTGTGTTGCTCACAGCTACAAGAACCTAATACGACTGAATATTCTGTGGCGCACAGCCACAAAAGACGAATTAAGGCGGTTATTGACTCTTTGCCTTGCAGCTACAGAAAAAAAGGTTTGTACGGCTATCAGGTCTGTTGCTCCCAGCTACAAGAAAGTAATACGACTGTCTATTCTGTGGCGCACAGCCACGAAATACGAATTTACGCGGTTATCGACTCTTTGGCTTGCATTTACAGAGAACAGTTCATACGGCTATCAAGTCTGTTGCTCCCAGCTACAAAAACCTAATACGATAATCTATTCTGTGGCGCACAGCCACGAAATACGAATTAACGCGGTTATCGACTCTTTGGCTTGCAGCTACAGAAAAAAGTTTACACGGCTATCAAGTCTGTTGCTCCCAGCTACAGAAACCTAATACGACAATCTATTATGTGGTGCACAACCACAAAGTACGAATTAACGCTGTTATCGACTCTTTGGCTTGCAGTTACAGAGAACAGTTCATACGGCTATCAAATCTGTTGCTCCCAGCTACAAAAACTCAATACAACTATCTTTCCTGTGGTGCACAACCAGAAAGTACGAATTAACGCGGTTATTGACTCTGTGGCTTGCAGCTACAAAAAAAAGCTTATACGGCTACCAAGTGTGTTGCTCACAGCTACAAGAACCTAAGACGACTATATATTCTGTGGCGCACAACCACAAAAAACAAATTAACGCGGTTATTGACTCTTTGCCTTGCAGCTACAGAGAACAGTTCATACGGCTATCAAATCTATTGCTCCCAGCTACAAAAACCTAATACGACAATCTATTATGTGGCGCACAGCCAAAAAATACGAATTAACGCGGTTATTGACTATTTGCCTTGCAGCTACAGAAAAAAAAATCATACGGCTATCAAGTCTGTTGCTCCCAGCTACGAAAACCTAATACGACTTTATATTCTGTGGCACACAGCCACAAAAGACGAATTAACGCGGTGATTGACTCTTTGCCTTGCAGCTACAGAAAAAAGTTTATACGGCTATCAAGTCTGTTGCTCCCAGCTACAAAAACCTAATACGACAATCTATTCTGTGGCGCACAGCCACGAAATATGAATTAACGCGGTTATCGACTCTTTGGCTTGCAGCTACAGAAAAAAGTTTACACGGCTATCAAGTCTGTTGCTCCCAGCTACAAAAACCTAATACGACAATCTATTCTGTGGCGCACAGCCAAAAAATACGAATTAACGCGGTTATTGACTCTTTGCCTTGCAGCTACAGAAAAAAAATCATACGGCTATCAAGTCTGTTGCTCCCAGCTACAAAAACCTAATACGACTGAATATTCTGTGGCGCACAGCCACAAAAGACGAATTAACGCGGTTATTGACTCTTTTCCTTGCAGCTACAGAAACAAAGGTTTATACGGCTATCAAGTCTGTTGCTCCCAGCTACAAGAAAGTGATACGACTATCTATTCTGTGGCGCACAGCCACGAAATACGAATTTACGCGGTTATCGACTCTTTGGCTTGCAGTTACAGAGAACAGTCCATACGGCTATCGAGGCTGTTGCTCCCAGCTACAAAAACCTAATACGACAATCTATTCTGTGGCGCACAGCCACAAAATACGAATTAACGCTGTTATCGACTTTTTGGCTTGCAATTACAGAGAACAGTTCATACGGCTATCAAATCTGTTGCTCCCAGCTACAAAAACTTAATACAACTATCTTTTCTGTGGTGCACAACCACAAAGTACGAATTAACGCGGTTATTGACTCATTGGCTTGCAGCTACAGAAAAAAAGCTTATACGGCTACCAAGTGTGTTGCTCACAGCTACAAGAACCTAAGACGACTATATATTCTGTGGCGCACAGCCACAAAAGACAAATTAACGCGGTTATTAACTCTTTGCCTTGCAGCTACTGAGAACAGTTCATACGGCTATCAAATTTGTTGCTCCCAGCTACAAAAACCTAATACGACAATCTATTCTGTGGCGCACAGCCACAAAATACGAATCAACGCGGTTATTGACTCTTTGCCTTGCAGCTACAGAAAAAAAAATCATACGGCTATCAAGTCTGTTGCTCCCAGCTACAAAAACCTAATACGACTTTATATTCTGTGGCGCACAGACACAAAAGACAAATTAACGCGGTTATTGACTCTTTGCCTTGCAGCTACAGAAAAAAGTTTATACGGCTATCAAGTGTGTTGCTCACAGCTACAAGAACCTAATACGACTGAATATTCTGTGGCGCACAGCCACAAAAGACGAATTAAGGCGGTTATTGACTCTTTGCCTTGCAGCTACAGAAAAAAGGTTTGTACGGCTATCAGGTCTGTTGCTCCCAGCTACAAGAAAGTAATACGACTATCTATTCTGTGGCGCACAGCCACGAAATACGAATTTACGCGGTTATCGACTTTTTGGCTTGCATTTACAGAGAACAGTTCATACGGCTATCAAGTCTGTTGCTCCCAGCTACAAAAACCTAATACGATAATCTATTCTGTGGCGCACAGCCACGAAATACGAATTAACGCGGTTATCGACTCTTTGGCTTGCAGCTACAGAAAAAAGTTTACACGGCTATCAAGTCTGTTGCTCCCAGCTACAGAAACCTAATACGACAATCTATTCTGTGGTGCACAACCACAAAATACGAATTAACGCGGTTATTGACTCTTTGCCTTGCAGCTACAGAAAAAAAGGTTTGTACGGCTATCAGGTCTGTTGCTCCCAGCTACAAGAAAGTAATACGACTATCTATTCTGTGGAGCACAGCCACGAAATACGAATTTACGCGGTTATCGACTCTTTGGCTTGCATTTACAGAGAACAGTTCATACGGCTATCAAGTCTGTTGCTCCCAGCTACAAAAACCTAATACGATAATCTATTCTGTGGCGCACAGCCACGAAATACGAATTAACGCGGTTATCGACTCTTTGGCTTGCAGCTACAGAAAAAAGTTTACACGGCTATCAAGTCTGTTGCTCCCAGCTACAGAAACCTAATACGACAATCTATTCTGTGGTGCACAACCACAAAGTACGAATTAACGCTGTTATCGACTATTTGGCTTGCAGTTACAGAGAACAGTTCATACGGCTATCAAATCTGTTGCTCCCAGCTACAAAAACTCAATACAACTATCTTTCCTGTGGTGCACAACCAGAAAGTACGAATTAACGCGGTTATTGACTCTGTGGCTTGCAGCTACAAAAAAAAGCTTATACGGCTACCAAGTGTGTTGCTCACAGCTACAAGAACCTAAGACGACTATATATTCTGTGGCGCACAGCCACAAAATACGAATTAACGCGGTTATCGACTCTTTGGCTTGCAGCTACAGAAAAAAGTTTACACGGCTATCAAGTCTGTTGCTCCCAGCTACAAAAACCTAATACGACAATCTATTCTGTGGCGCACAGCCACAAAATACGAATTAACGCGGTTATTGACTCTTTGCCTTGCAGCTACATAAAAAAGTTTATACGGCTATCAATTCTGTTGCTCCCAGCTACGAAAACCTAATACGACATTATATTCTGTGGCGCACAGACACAAAAGACAAATTAACGCGGTTATTGACTCTTTGCCTTGCAGCTACAGAAAAAAGTTTATACGGCTATCAAGTGTGTTGCTCACAGCTACAAGAACCTAATACGACTGAATATTCTGTGGCGCACAGCCACAAAAGACGAATTAAGGCGGTTATTGACTCTTTGCCTTGCAGCTACAGAAAAAAGGTTTGTACGGCTATCAGGTCTGTTGCTCCCAGCTACAAGAAAGTAATACGACTATCTATTCTGTGGCGCACAGCCACGAAATACGAATTTACGCGGTTATCGACTTTTTGGCTTGCATTTACAGAGAACAGTTCATACGGCTATCAAGTCTGTTGCTCCCAGCTACAAAAACCTAATACGATAATCTATTCTGTGGCGCACAGCCACGAAATACGAATTAACGCGGTTATCGACTCTTTGGCTTGCAGCTACAGAAAAAAGTTTACACGGCTATCAAGTCTGTTGCTCCCAGCTACAGAAACCTAATACGACAATCTATTCTGTGGTGCACAACCACAAAGTACGAATTAACGCTGTTATCGACTATTTGGCTTGCAGTTACAGAGAACAGTTCATACGGCTATCAAATCTGTTGCTCCCAGCTACAAAAACTCAATACAACTATCTTTCCTGTGGTGCACAACCAGAAAGTACGAATTAACGCGGTTATTGACTCTGTGGCTTGCAGCTACAAAAAAAAGCTTATACGGCTACCAAGTGTGTTGCTCACAGCTACAAGAACCTAAGACGACTATATATTCTGTGGCGCACAGCCACAAAATACGAATTAACGCGGTTATCGACTCTTTGGCTTGCAGCTACAGAAAAAAGTTTACACGGCTATCAAGTCTGTTGCTCCCAGCTACAAAAACCTAATACGACAATCTATTCTGTGGCGCACAGCCACAAAATACGAATTAACGCGGTTATTGACTCTTTGCCTTGCAGCTACATAAAAAAGTTTATACGGCTATCAATTCTGTTGCTCCCAGCTACGAAAACCTAATACGACTTTATATTCTGTGGCGCACAGACACAAAAGACAAATTAACGCGGTTATTGACTCTTTGCCTTGCAGCTACAGAAAAAAGTTTATACGGCTATCAAGTGTGTTGCTCACAGCTACAAGAACCTAATACGACTGAATATTCTGTGGCGCACAGCCACAAAAGACGAATTAAGGCGGTTATTGACTCTTTGCCTTGCAGCTACAGAAAAAAGGTTTGTACGGCTATCAGGTCTGTTGCTCCCAGCTACAAGAAAGTAATACGACTATCTATTCTGTGGCGCACAGCCACGAAATACGAATTTACGCGGTTATCGACTTTTTGGCTTGCATTTACAGAGAACAGTTCATACGGCTATCAAGTCTGTTGCTCCCAGCTACAAAAACCTAATACGATAATCTATTCTGTGGCGCACAGCCACGAAATACGAATTAACGCGGTTATCGACTCTTTGGCTTGCAGCTACAGAAAAAAGTTTACACGGCTATCAAGTCTGTTGCTCCCAGCTACAGAAACCTAATACGACAATCTATTCTGTGGTGCACAACCACAAAGTACGAATTAACGCTGTTATCGACTCTTTGGCTTGCAGTTACAGAGAACAGTTCATACGGCTATCAAATCTGTTGCTCCCAGCTACAAAAACTCAATACAACTATCTTTCCTGTGGTGCACAACCAGAAAGTACGAATTAACGCGGTTATTGACTCTGTGGCTTGCAGCTACAAAAAAAAGCTTATACGGCTACCAAGTGTGTTGCTCACAGCTACAAGAACCTAAGACGACTATATATTCTGTGGCGCACAGCCACAAAATACGAATTAACGCGGTTATCGACTCTTTGGCTTGCAGCTACAGAAAAAAGTTTACACGGCTATCAAGTCTGTTGCTCCCAGCTACAAAAACCTAATACGACAATCTATTCTGTGGCGCACAGCCACAAAATACGAATTAACGCGGTTATTGACTCTTTGCCTTGCAGCTACATAAAAAAGTTTATACGGCTATCAATTCTGTTGCTCCCAGCTACGAAAACCTGATACGACTTTATATTCTGTGGCGCACAGCCACAAAAGACAAATTAACGCGGTTATTGACTCTTTGCCATGCATTTACAGAAAACAGTTTATACGGCTATCAAGTCTGTTGCTCCCAGCTACAAAAACCTAATACGACTATCTATTCTGTGGCGCACAGCCACGAAATACGAATTAACGCGGTTATCGACTCATTAGCTTGCAGCTACAGAAAAAAGTTTATACGGCTATCAAGTCTGTTGCTCCCAGCTACAAAAACCTAATACGACAATCTATTCTGTGGTGCACAACCACAAAGTACGAATTAACGCGGTTATTGACTCTTTGCCTTGCAGCTACAGAAAAGAGTTTATACGGCTATCAAGTGTGTTGCTCACAGCTACAAGAACCTAATACGACTGAATATTCTGTGGCGCACAGTCACAAAAGACGAATTAACGCGGTTATTGACTCTTTGCCTTGCAGCTACAGAGAACAGTTCATACGGCTATCAAATCTGTTGCTCCCAGCTACAAAAACCTAATACGACAATCTATTCTGTGGCGCACAGCCACAAAAGACGAATCAACGCGGTTATTGACTCTTTGCCTTGCAGCTACAGAAAAAAAAATCATACGGCTATCAAGTCTGTTGCTCCCAGCTACAAAAACCTAATACGACTTTATATTCTGTGGCGCAAAGACACAAAAGATAAATTAACGCGGTTATTGACTCTTTGCCTTGCAGCTACAGAAAAAAGTTTATACGGATATCAAGTGTGTTGCTCACAGCTACAAGAACCTAATACGACTGAATATTCTGTGGCGCACAGCCACAAAAGACGAATTAAGGCGGTTATTGACTCTTTGCCTTGCAGCTACAGAAAAAAGGTTTGTACGGCTATCAAGTCTGTTGCTCCCAGCTACAAGAAAGTAATACGACTATCTATTCTGTGGCGCACAGCCACGAAATACGAATTTACGCGGTTATCGACTCTTTGGCTTGCATTTACAGAAAACAGTTCATACGGCTATCAAGTCTGTTGCTCCCAGCTACAAAAACCTAATACGACAATCTATTCTGTGGCGCACAGCCACGAAATACGAATTAACGCGGTTATCGACTCTTTGGCTTGCAGCTACAGAAAAAAGTTTACACGGCTATCAAGTCTGTTGCTCCCAGCTACGAAAACCTAATACGACAATCTATTCTGTGGTGCACAACCACAAAGTACGAATTAACGCGGTTATTGACTCTTTGCCTTGCATTTACAGAAAACAGTTCATACGGCTATCAATTCTGTTGCTCCCAGCTACAAAAACTTAATACAACTATCTTTCCTGTGGTGCACAACCAGAAATTACGAATTAACGCGGTTATTGACTCTGTGGCTTGCAGCTACAAAAAAAAAGCTTATACGGCTATCAATTCTGTTGCTCCCAGCTACGAAAACCTAATACGACTTTATATTCTGTGGCGCACAGCCACAAAAGACAAATTAACGCGGTTATTGACTCTTTGCCTTGCATTTACAGAAAACAGTTCATACGGCTATCAATTCTGTTGCTCCCAGCTACGAAAACCTAATACGACTTTATATTCTGTGGCGCACAGCCACAAAAGACAAATTAACGCGGTTATTGACTCTTTGCCTTGCATTTACAGAAAACAGTTCATACGGCTATCAAGTCTGTTGCTCCCAGCTACAAAAACCTAATACGACTATCTATTCTGTGGCGCACAGCCACGAAACACGAATTAACGCGGTTATCGACTCATTAGCTTGCAGCTACAGAAAAAAAGTTTATACGGCTATCAAGTCTGTTGCTCCCAGCTACAAAAACCTAATACGACAATCTATTCTGTGGTGCACAACCACAAAGTACGAATTAACGCGGTTATTGACTCATTGGCTTGCAGCTACAGAAAAAAGCTTATACGGCTACCAAGTGTGTTGCTCACAGCTACAAAAACCTAAGACGACTATATATTCTGTGGCGCACAGCCACAAAAGACGAATTAACGCGGTTATTGACTCTTTGCCTTGCAGCTACAGAGAACAGTTCATACGGCTATCAAATCTGTTGCTCCCAGCTACAAAAACCTAATACGACAATCTATTCTGTGGCGCACAGCCACAAAATACGAATTAACGCGGTTATTGACTCTTTGCCTTGCAGCTACAGAAAAAAAATCATACGGCTATCAAGTCTGTTGCTCCCAGCTACAAAAACCTAATACGACTTTATATTCTGTGGCGCACAGCCACAAAAGACAAATTAACGCGGTTATTGACTCTTTGCCTTGCAGCTACAGAGAACAGTTCATACGGCTATCAAATCTGTTGCTCCCAGCTACAAAAACCTAATACGACAATCTATTCTGTGGCGCACAGCCACAAAATACGAATTAACGCGGTTATTGACTCTTTGCCTTGCAGCTACAGGAAAAAAGTTCATACGGCTATCAAGTCTGTTGCTCCCAGCTACAAAAACCTAATACGACAATATATTCTGTGGTGCACAACCACAAAGTACGAATTGACGCGGTTATTGACTCTTTGCCTTGCAGCTACAGAAAAAAGTTTATACGGCTATCAAGTGTGTTGCTCACAGCTACAAGAACCTAATACGACTGAATATTCTGTGGCGCACAGCCACAAAAGACGAATTAACGCGGTTATTGACTCTTTGCCTTGCAGCTACAGAAAAAAGGTTTATACGGATATCAAATCTGTTGCTCCCAGCTACAAAAACCTAATACGACAATCTATTCTGTGGCGCACAGCCACAAAATACGAATTAACGCGGTTATTGACTCTTTGCCTTGCAGCTACAGGAAAAAAGTTCATACGGCTATCAAGTCTGTTGCTCCCAGCTACAAAAACCTAATACGACAATATATTCTGTGGTGCACAACCACAAAGTACGAATTGACGCGGTTATTGACTCTTTGCCTTGCAGCTACAGAAAAAAGTTTATACGGCTATCAAGTGTGTTGCTCACAGCTACAAGAACCTAATACGACTGAATATTCTGTGGCGCACAGCCACAAAAGACGAATTAACGCGGTTATTGACTCTTTGCCTTGCAGCTACAGAAAAAAGGTTTATACGGATATCAAGTCTGTTGCTCCCAGCTACAAGAAAGTAATACGACTATCTATTCTGTGGCGCACAGCCACGAAATACGAATTTACGCGGTTATCGACTCTTTGGCTTGCATTTACAGAAAACAGTTCATACGGCTATCAAGTCTGTTGCTGCCAGCTACAAAAACCTAATACGACTATCTATTCTGTGGCGCACAGCCACGAAATACGAATTTACGCGGTTATCGACTCTTTGGCTTGCATTTACAGAAAACAGTTCATACGGCTATCAAGTCTGTTGCTCCCAGCTACAAAAACCTAATACGACAATCTATTCTGTGGCGCACAGCCACAAAATACGAATTAACGCTGTTATCGACTCTTTGGCTTGCAGTTACAGAGAACAGTTCATACGGCTATCAAATCTGTTGCTCCCAGCTACAAAAACTTAATACAACTATATTTTCTGTGGTGCACAACCACAGAGTACGAATTAACGCGGTTATTGACTCATTGGCTTGCAGTTACAGAGAACAGTTCATACGGCTATCAAATCTGTTGCTCCCAGCTACAAAAACCTAATACGACAATCTATTCTGTGGCGCACAGCCACAAAATACGAATTAACGCGGTTATTGACTCTTTGCCTTGCAGCTACAGAAAAAAAAATCATACGGCTATCAAGTCTGTTGCTCCCAGCTACAAAAACCTAATACGACTTTATATTCTGTGGCGCACAGCCACAAAAGACAAATTAACGCGGTTATTGACTCTTTGCCTTGCAGCTACAGAAAAAAAGTTTATACGGCTATCAAGTCTGCTGCTCACAGCTACAAGAACCTAATACGACTTTATATTCTGTGGCGCACAGCCACAAAAGACAAATTAACGCGGTTATTGACTCTTTGCCTTGCAGCTACAGAAAAAAGTTTATACGGCTATCAAGTCTGTTGCTCCCAGCTACAGAAACCTAATAAGACAATCTATTCTGTGGTGCACAACCACAAAGTACGAATTGACGCGGTTATTGACTCTGTGGCTTGCAGCTACAGAAAAAAAGTTTATACGGCTATCAAGTCTGTTGCTCCCAGCTACAAAAACCTAATACGACAATCTATTCTGTGGTGCACAACCACAAAGTACGAATTGACGCGGTTATTGACTCTGTGGCTTGCAGCTACAGAAAAAAAGCTTATACGGCTATCAAGTCTGTTGCTCCCAGCTACAAGAACCTAAGACGACTATATATTCTGTGGCGCACAGCCACAAAAGACAAATTAACGCGGTTATTGACTCTTTGCCTTGCAGCTACAGAGAACAGTTCATACGGCTATCAAATCTGTTGCTCCCAGCTACAAAAACCTATTACGACAATCTATTCTGTGGCGCACAGCCACAAAATACGAATTAACGCGGTTATTGACTCTTTGCCTTGCAGCTACAGAAAAAAAATCATACGGCTATCAAGTCTGTTGCTCCCAGCTACAAAAACCTAATACGACAATCTATTCTGTGGTGCACAACCACAAAGTACGAATTGACGCGGTTATTGACTCTGTGGCTTGCAGCTACAGAAAAAAAGCTTATACGGCTATCAAGTCTGTTGCTCCCAGCTACAAAAACCTAATACGACAATCTATTCTGTGGCGCACAGCCACAAAATACGAATTAACGCTGTTATCGACTCTTTGGCTTGCAGTTACAGAGAACAGTTCATACGGCTATCAAATCTGTTGCTCCCAGCTACAAAAACTTAATACAACTATCTTTTCTGTGGTGCACAACCACAGAGTACGAATTAACGCGGTTATTGACTCATTGGCTTGCAGTTACAGAGAACAGTTCATACGGCTATCAAATCTGTTGCTCCCAGCTACAAAAACCTAATACGACAATCTATTCTGTGGCGCACAGCCACAAAATACGAATTAACGCGGTTATTGACTCTTTGCCTTGCAGCTACAGAAGAAAAAATCATACGGCTATCAAGTCTGTTGCTCCCAGCTACAAAAACCTAATACGACTTTATATTCTGTGGCGCACAGCCACAAAAGACAAATTAACGCGGTTATTGACTCTTTGCCTTGCAGCTACAGAGAACAGTTCATACGGCTATCAAATCTGTTGCTCCCAGCTACAAAAACCTAATACGACAATCTATTCTGTGGCGCACAGCCACAAAATACGAATTAACGCGGTTATTGACTCTTTGCCTTGCAGCTACAGAAAAAAAGTTCATACGGCTATCAAGTCTGTTGCTCCCAGCTACAAAAACCTAATACGACAATATATTCTGTGGTGCACAACCACAAAGTACGAATTGACGCGGTTATTGACTCTTTGCCTTGCAGCTACAGAAAAAAGTTTATACGGCTATCAAGTGTGTTGCTCACAGCTACAAGAACCTAATACGACTGAATATTCTGTGGCGCACAGCCACAAAAGACGAATTAACGCGGTTATTGACTCTTTGCCTTGCAGCTACAGAAAAAAGGTTTATACGGATATCAAGTCTGTTGCTCCCAGCTACAAGAAAGTAATACGACTATCTATTCTGTGGCGCACAGCCACGAAATACGAATTTACGCGGTTATCGACTCTTTGGCTTGCATTTACAGAAAACAGTTCATACGGCTATCAAGTCTGTTGCTGCCAGCTACAAAAACCTAATACGACTATCTATTCTGTGGCGCACAGCCACGAAATACGAATTTACGCGGTTATCGACTCTTTGGCTTGCATTTACAGAAAACAGTTCATACGGCTATCAAGTCTGTTGCTCCCAGCTACAAAAACCTAATACGACAATCTATTCTGTGGCGCACAGCCACAAAATACGAATTAACGCTGTTATCGACTCTTTGGCTTGCAGTTACAGAGAACAGTTCATACGGCTATCAAATCTGTTGCTCCCAGCTACAAAAACTTAATACAACTATATTTTCTGTGGTGCACAACCACAGAGTACGAATTAACGCGGTTATTGACTCATTGGCTTGCAGTTACAGAGAACAGTTCATACGGCTATCAAATCTGTTGCTCCCAGCTACAAAAACCTAATACGACAATCTATTCTGTGGCGCACAGCCACAAAATACGAATTAACGCGGTTATTGACTCTTTGCCTTGCAGCTACAGAAGAAAAAATCATACGGCTATCAAGTCTGTTGCTCCCAGCTACAAAAACCTAATACGACTTTATATTCTGTGGCGCACAGCCACAAAAGACAAATTAACGCGGTTATTGACTCTTTGCCTTGCAGCTACAGAGAACAGTTCATACGGCTATCAAATCTGTTGCTCCCAGCTACAAAAACCTAATACGACAATCTATTCTGTGGCGCACAGCCACAAAATACGAATTAACGCGGTTATTGACTCTTTGCCTTGCAGCTACAGAAAAAAAGTTCATACGGCTATCAAGTCTGTTGCTCCCAGCTACAAAAACCTAATACGACAATATATTCTGTGGTGCACAACCACAAAGTACGAATTGACGCGGTTATTGACTCTTTGCCTTGCAGCTACAGAAAAAAGTTTATACGGCTATCAAGTGTGTTGCTCACAGCTACAAGAACCTAATACGACTGAATATTCTGTGGCGCACAGCCACAAAAGACGAATTAACGCGGTTATTGACTCTTTGCCTTGCAGCTACAGAAAAAAGGTTTATACGGATATCAAGTCTGTTGCTCCCAGCTACAAGAAAGTAATACGACTATCTATTCTGTGGCGCACAGCCACGAAATACGAATTTACGCGGTTATCGACTCTTTGGCTTGCATTTACAGAAAACAGTTCATACGGCTATCAAGTCTGTTGCTGCCAGCTACAAAAACCTAATACGACTATCTATTCTGTGGCGCACAGCCACGAAATACGAATTTACGCGGTTATCGACTCTTTGGCTTGCATTTACAGAAAACAGTTCATACGGCTATCAAGTCTGTTGCTCCCAGCTACAAAAACCTAATACGACAATCTATTCTGTGGCGCACAGCCACAAAATACGAATTAACGCTGTTATCGACTCTTTGGCTTGCAGTTACAGAGAACAGTTCATACGGCTATCAAATCTGTTGCTCCCAGCTACAAAAACTTAATACAACTATATTTTCTGTGGTGCACAACCACAGAGTACGAATTAACGCGGTTATTGACTCATTGGCTTGCAGTTACAGAGAACAGTTCATACGGCTATCAAATCTGTTGCTCCCAGCTACAAAAACCTAATACGACAATCTATTCTGTGGCGCACAGCCACAAAATACGAATTAACGCGGTTATTGACTCTTTGCCTTGCAGCTACAGAAAAAAAAATCATACGGCTATCAAGTCTGTTGCTCCCAGCTACAAAAACCTAATACGACTTTATATTCTGTGGCGCACAGCCACAAAAGACAAATTAACGCGGTTATTGACTCTTTGCCTTGCAGCTACAGAAAAAAAGTTTATACGGCTATCAAGTCTGCTGCTCACAGCTACAAGAACCTAATACGACTTTATATTCTGTGGCGCACAGCCACAAAAGACAAATTAACGCGGTTATTGACTCTTTGCCTTGCAGCTACAGAAAAAAGTTTATACGGCTATCAAGTCTGTTGCTCCCAGCTACAGAAACCTAATAAGACAATCTATTCTGTGGTGCACAACCACAAAGTACGAATTGACGCGGTTATTGACTCTGTGGCTTGCAGCTACAGAAAAAAAAGTTTATACGGCTATCAAGTCTGTTGCTCCCAGCTACAAAAACCTAATACGACAATCTATTCTGTGGTGCACAACCACAAAGTACGAATTGACGCGGTTATTGACTATGTGGCTTGCAGCTACAGAAAAAAAGCTTATACGGCTATCAAGTCTGTTGCTCCCAGCTACAAGAACCTAAGACGACTATATATTCTGTGGCGCACAGCCACAAAAGACAAATTAACGCGGTTATTGACTCTTTGCCTTGCAGCTACAGAGAACAGCTCATACGGCTATCAAATCTGTTGCTCCCAGCTACAAAAACCTATTACGACAATCTATTCTGTGGCGCACAGCCACAAAATACGAATTAACGCGGTTATTGACTCTTTGCCTTGCAGCTACAGAAAAAAAATCATACGGCTATCAAGTCTGTTGCTCCCAGCTACAAAAACCTAATACGACAATCTATTCTGTGGTGCACAACCACAAAGTACGAATTGACGCGGTTATTGACTCTGTGGCTTGCAGCTACAGAAAAAAAGCTTATACGGCTATCAAGTCTGTTGCTCCCAGCTACAAAAACCTAATACGACAATCTATTCTGTGGCGCACAGCCACAAAATACGAATTAACGCTGTTATCGACTCTTTGGCTTGCAGTTACAGAGAACAGTTCATACGGCTATCAAATCTGTTGCTCCCAGCTACAAAAACTTAATACAACTATCTTTTCTGTGGTGCACAACCACAGAGTACGAATTAACGCGGTTATTGACTCATTGGCTTGCAGCTACAGAGAACAGTTCATACGGCTATCAAATCTGTTGCTCCCAGCTACAAAAACCTATTACGACAATCTATTCTGTGGCGCACAGCCACAAAATACGAATTAACGCGGTTATTGACTCTTTGCCTTGCAGCTACAGAGAACAGTTCATACGGCTATCAAATCTGTTGCTCCCAGCTACAAAAACCTATTACGACAATCTATTCTGTGGCGCACAGCCACAAAATACGAATTAACGCGGTTATTGACTCTTTGCCTTGCAGCTACAGAGAACAGTTCATACGGCTATCAAATCTGTTGCTCCCAGCTACAAAAACCTATTACGACAATCTATTCTGTGGCGCACAGCCACAAAATACGAATTAACGCGGTTATTGACTCTTTGCCTTGCAGCTACAGAAAAAAAATCATACGGCTATCAAGTCTGTTGCTCCCAGCTACAAAAACCTAATACGACTTTATATTCTGTGGCGCACAGCCACAAAAGACAAATTAACGCGGTTATTGACTCTTTGCCTTGCAGCTACAGAAAAAAGTTTATACGGCTATCAAGTCTGTTGCTCCCAGCTACAAAAACCTAATACGACAATCTATTCTGTGGTGCACAACCACAAAGTACGAATTGACGCGGTTATTGACTCTGTGGCTTGCAGCTACAGAAAAAAAGTTTATACGGCTATCAAGTCTGTTGCTCCCAGCTACAAAAACCTAATACGACAATCTATTCTGTGGTGCACAACCACAAAGTACGAATTGACGCGGTTATTGACTCTGTGGCTTGCAGCTACAGAAAAAAAAGCTTATACGGCTATCAAGTGTGTTGCTCACAGCTACAAGAACCTAATACGACTGAATATTCTGTGGCGCACAGCCACAAAAGACGAATTAACGCGGTTATTGATTCTTTGCCTTGCAGCTACAGAAAAAAAGGTTTATACGGATATCAAGTCTGTTGCTCCCAGCTACAAGAAAGTAATACGACTATCTTTTCTGTGGCGCACAGCCACGAAATACGAATTTACGCGGTTATCGACTCTTTGGCTTGCATTTACAGAAAACAGTTCATACGGCTATCAAGTCTGTTGCTGCCAGCTACAAAAACCTAATACGACTATATATTCTGTGGCGCACAGCCACGAAATATGAATTAACGCGGTTATCGACTCTTTGGCTTGCATTTACAGAAAACAGTTGATACGGCTATCAAGTCTGTTGCTCCCAGCTACAAAAACCTAATACGACAATCTATTCTGTGGCGCACAGCCACAAAATACGAATTAACGCTGTTATCGACTCTTTGGCTTGCAGTTACAGAGAACAGTTCATACGGCTATCAAATCTGTTGCTCCCAGCTACAAAAACTTAATACAACTATCTTTTCTGTGGTGCACAACCACAAAGTACGAATTAACGCGGTTATTGACTCATTGGCTTGCAGTTACAGAGAACAGTTCATACGGCTATCAAATCTGTTGCTCCCAGCTACAAAAACTTAATACAACTATCTTTTCTGTGGTGCACAACCACAAAGTACGAATTAACGCGGTTATTGACTCTGTGGCTTGCAGCTACAAAAAAAGCTTATACGGCTACCAAGTGTGTTGCTCACAGCTACAAGAACCTAAGACGACTATATATTCTGTGGCGCACAGCCACAAAAGACAAATTAACGCGGTTATTGACTCTTTACCTTGCAGCTACAGAGAACAGTTCATACGGCTATCAAATATGTTGCTCCCAGCTACAAAAACCTAATACGACAATCTATTCTGTGGCGCACAGCCACAAAATACGAATTAACGCGGTTATTGACTCTTTGCCTTGCAGCTACAGAAAAAAAAATCATACGGCTATCAAGTCTGTTGCTCCCAGCTACAAAAACCTAATACGACTTTATATTCTGTGGCACACAGCCACAAAAGACAAATTAACGCGGTTATTGACTCTTTGCCTTGCAGCTACAGAAAAAAGTTTATACGGCTATCAAGTCTGTTGCTCCCAGCTACAAAAACCTAATACGACTATCTATTCTGTGGCGCACAGCCACGAAATACGAATTAACGCGGTTATCGACTCATTAGCTTGCAGCTACAGAAAAAAAGTTTATACGGCTATCAAGTATGTTGCTCCCAGCTACAAAAACCTAATACGACAATCTATTCTGTGGTGCACAACCACAAAGTACGAATTAACGCGGTTATTGACTCTGTGGCTTGCAGCTACAAAAAAAAGCTTATACGGCTACCAAGTGTGTTGCTCACAGCTACAAGAACCTAAGACGACTATATATTCTGTGGCGCACAGCCACAAAAGACAAATTAACGCGGTTATTGACTCTTTGCCTTGCAGCTACAGAGAACAGTTCATACGGCTATCAAATCTGTTGCTCCCAGCTACAAAAACCTATTACGACAATCTATTCTGTGGCGCACAGCCACAAAATACGAATTAACGCGGTTATTGACTCTTTGCCTTGCATTTACAGAAAACAGTTGATACGGCTATCAAGTCTGTTGCTCCCAGCTACAAAAACCTAATACGACAATCTATTCTGTGGCGCACAGCCACAAAATACGAATTAACGCTGTTATCGACTCTTTGGCTTGCAGTTACAGAGAACAGTTCATACGGCTATCAAATCTGTTGCTCCCAGCTACAAAAACTTAATACAACTATCTTTTCTGTGGTGCACAACCACAAAGTACGAATTAACGCGGTTATTGACTCATTGGCTTGCAGTTACAGAGAACAGTTCATACGGCTATCAAATCTGTTGCTCCCAGCTACAAAAACTTAATACAACTATCTTTTCTGTGGTGCACAACCACAAAGTACGAATTAACGCGGTTATTGACTCTGTGGCTTGCAGCTACAAAAAAAGCTTATACGGCTACCAAGTGTGTTGCTCACAGCTACAAGAACCTAAGACGACTATATATTCTGTGGCGCACAGCCACAAAAGACAAATTAACGCGGTTATTGACTCTTTACCTTGCAGCTACAGAGAACAGTTCATACGGCTATCAAATATGTTGCTCCCAGCTACAAAAACCTAATACGACAATCTATTCTGTGGCGCACAGCCACAAAATACGAATTAACGCGGTTATTGACTCTTTGCCTTGCAGCTACAGAAAAAAAAATCATACGGCTATCAAGTCTGTTGCTCCCAGCTACAAAAACCTAATACGACTTTATATTCTGTGGCACACAGCCACAAAAGACAAATTAACGCGGTTATTGACTCTTTGCCTTGCAGCTACAGAAAAAAGTTTATACGGCTATCAAGTCTGTTGCTCCCAGCTACAAAAACCTAATACGACTATCTATTCTGTGGCGCACAGCCACGAAATACGAATTAACGCGGTTATCGACTCATTAGCTTGCAGCTACAGAAAAAAAGTTTATACGGCTATCAAGTATGTTGCTCCCAGCTACAAAAACCTAATACGACAATCTATTCTGTGGTGCACAACCACAAAGTACGAATTAACGCGGTTATTGACTCTGTGGCTTGCAGCTACAAAAAAAAGCTTATACGGCTACCAAGTGTGTTGCTCACAGCTACAAGAACCTAAGACGACTATATATTCTGTGGCGCACAGCCACAAAAGACAAATTAACGCGGTTATTGACTCTTTGCCTTGCAGCTACAGAGAACAGTTCATACGGCTATCAAATCTGTTGCTCCCAGCTACAAAAACCTATTACGACAATCTATTCTGTGGCGCACAGCCACAAAATACGAATTAACGCGGTTATTGACTCTTTGCCTTGCAGCTACAGAAAAAAAATCATACGGCTATCAAGTCTGTTGCTCCCAGCTACAAAAACCTAATACGACTTTATATTCTGTGGCGCACAGCCACAAAAGACAAATTAACGCGGTTATTGACTCTTTGCCTTGCAGCTACAGAAAAAAGTTTATACGGCTATCAAGTCTGTTGCTCCCAGCTACAAAAACCTAATACGACAATCTATTCTGTGGTGCACAACCACAAAGTACGAATTGACGCGGTTATTGACTCTGTGGCTTGCAGCTACAGAAAAAAAGTTTATACGGCTATCAAGTCTGTTGCTCCCAGCTACAAAAACCTAATACGACAATCTATTCTGTGGTGCACAACCACAAAGTACGAATTGACGCGGTTATTGACTCTGTGGCTTGCAGCTACAGAAAAAAAGCTTATACGGCTATCAAGTGTGTTGCTCACAGCTACAAGAACCTAATACGACTAAATATTCTGTGGCGCACAGCCACAAAAGACGAATTAACGCGGTTATTGATTCTTTGCCTTGCAGCTACAGAAAAAAAGGTTTATACGGATATCAAGTCTGTTGCTCCCAGCTACAAGAAAGTAATACGACTATCTTTTCTGTGGCGCACAGCCACGAAATACGAATTTACGCGGTTATCGACTCTTTGGCTTGCATTTACAGAAAACAGTTCATACGGCTATCAAGTCTGTTGCTGCCAGCTACAAAAACCTAATACGACTATATATTCTGTGGCGCACAGCCACGAAATATGAATTAACGCGGTTATCGACTCTTTGGCTTGCATTTACAGAAAACAGTTGATACGGCTATCAAGTCTGTTGCTCCCAGCTACAAAAACCTAATACGACAATCTATTCTGTGGCGCACAGCCACAAAATACGAATTAACGCTGTTATCGACTCTTTGGCTTGCAGTTACAGAGAACAGTTCATACGGCTATCAAATCTGTTGCTCCCAGCTACAAAAACTTAATACAACTATCTTTTCTGTGGTGCACAACCACAAAGTACGAATTAACGCGGTTATTGACTCATTGGCTTGCAGTTACAGAGAACAGTTCATACGGCTATCAAATCTGTTGCTCCCAGCTACAAAAACTTAATACAACTATCTTTTCTGTGGTGCACAACCACAAAGTACGAATTAACGCGGTTATTGACTCTGTGGCTTGCAGCTACAAAAAAAGCTTATACGGCTACCAAGTGTGTTGCTCACAGCTACAAGAACCTAAGACGACTATATATTCTGTGGCGCACAGCCACAAAAGACAAATTAACGCGGTTATTGACTCTTTACCTTGCAGCTACAGAGAACAGTTCATACGGCTATCAAATATGTTGCTCCCAGCTACAAAAACCTAATACGACAATCTATTCTGTGGCGCACAGCCACAAAATACGAATTAACGCGGTTATTGACTCTTTGCCTTGCAGCTACAGAAAAAAAAATCATACGGCTATCAAGTCTGTTGCTCTCAGCTACAAAAACCTAATACGACTTTCTATTCTGTGGCGCACAGCCACAAAAGACAAATTAACGCGGTTATTGACTCTTTGCCTTGCAGCTACAGAAAAAAGTTTATACGGCTATCAAGTCTGTTGCTCCCAGCTACAAAAACCTAATACGACTATCTATTCTGTGGCGCACAGCCACAAAATACGAATTAACGCGGTTATTGACTCTTTGCCTTGCAGCTACAGAAAAAAAATCATACGGCTATCAAGTCTGTTGCTCCCAGCTACAAAAACCTAATACGACTTTATATTCTGTGGCGCACAGTCACAAAAGACAAATTAACGCGGTTATCGACTCTTTGGCTTGCATTTACAGAAAACAGTTCATACGGCTATCAAGTCTGTTGCTCCCAGCTACAAAAACCTAATACGACAATTTATTCTGTGGCGCACAGCCACAAAATACGAATTAACGCTGTTATCGACTCTTTGGCTTGCAGTTACAGAGAACAGTTCATACGGCTATCAAATCTGTTGCTCCCAGCTACAAAAACTTAATACAACTATCTTTTCTGTGGTGCACAACCACAAAGTACGAATTAACGCGGTTATTGACTCTGTGGCTTGCAGCTACAAAAAAAAGCTTATACGGCTACCAAGTGTGTTGCTCACAGCTACAAGAACCTAAGACGACTATATATTCTGTGGCGCACAGCCACAAAAGACAAATTAACGCGGTTATTGACTCTTTGCCTTGCAGCTACAGAGAACAGTTCATACGGCTATCAAATCTGTTGCTCCCAGCTACAAAAACCTAATACGACTATCTATTCTGTGGCGCACAGCCACAAAATACGAATTAACGCGGTTATTGACTCTTTGCCTTGCAGCTACAGAAAAAAAATCATACGGCTATCAAGTCTGTTGCTCCCAGCTACAAAAACCTAATACGACTTTATATTCTGTGGCGCACAGCCACAAAAGACAAATTAACGCGGTTATCGACTCTTTGGCTTGCATTTACAGAAAACAGTTCATACGGCTATCAAGTCTGTTGCTCCCAGCTACAAAAACCTAATACGACAATTTATTCTGTGGCGCACAGCCACAAAATACGAATTAACGCTGTTATCGACTCTTTGGCTTGCAGTTACAGAGAACAGTTCATACGGCTATCAAATCTGTTGCTCCCAGCTACAAAAACTTAATACAACTATCTTTTCTGTGGTGCACAACCACAAAGTACGAATTAACGCGATTATTGACTCTGTGGCTTGCAGCTACAAAAAAAAGCTCATACGGCTACCAAGTGTGTTGCTCACAGCTACAAGAACCTAAGACGACTATATATTCTGTGGCGCACAGCCACAAAAGACAAATTAACGCGGTTATTGACTCTTTGCCTTGCAGCTACAGAGAACAGTTCATACGGCTATCAAATCTGTTGCTCCCAGCTACAAAAACCTAATACGACAATCTATTCTGTGGCGCACAGCCACAAAATACGAATTAACGCGGTTATTGACTCTTTGCCTTGCAGCTACAGAAAAAAAATCATACGGCTATCAAGTCTGTTGCTCCCAGCTACAAAAACCTAATACGACTTTATATTCTGTGGCGCACAGCCACAAAAGACAAATTAACGCGGTTATTGACTCTTTGCCTTGCAGCTACAGAAAAACGTTTATACGGCTATCAAGTCTGTTGCTCCCAGCTACAAAAACCTAATACGACTATCTATTCTGTGGCGCACAGCCACGAAATACGAATTAACGCGGTTATCGACTCATTGGCTTGCAGCTACAGAAAAAAAGTTTATACGGCTATCAAGTCTGTTGCTCCCAGCTACAAAAACCTAATACGACAATCTATTCTGTGGTGCACAACCACAAAGTACGAATTGACGCGGTTATTTACTCTGTGGCTTGCAGCTACAGAAAAAAAGCTTATACGGCTATCAAGTGTGTTGCTCACAGCTACAAGAACCTAATACGACTGAATATTCTGTGGCGCACAGCCACAAAAGACGAATTAACGCGGTTATTGACTCTTTGCCTTGCAGCTACAGAAAAAAGGTTTATACGGATATCAAGTCTGTTGCTCCCAGCTACAAGAAAGTAATACGACTATCTATTCTGTGGCGCACAGCCACGAAATACGAATTTACGCGGTTATCGACTCTTTGGCTTGCATTTACAGAAAACAGTTCATACGGCTATCAAGTCTGTTGCTGCCAGCTACAAAAACCTAATACGACTATCTATTCTGTGGCGCACAGCCACGAAATATGAATTAACGCGGTTATCGACTCTTTGGCTTGCATTTACAGAAAACAGTTGATACGGCTATCAAGTCTGTTGCTCCCAGCTACAAAAACCTAATACGACAATCTATTCTGTGGCGCACAGCCACAAAATACGAATTAACGCTGTTATCGACTCTTTGGCTTGCAGTTACAGAGAACAGTTCATACGGCTATCAAATCTGTTGCTCCCAGCTACAAAAACTTAATACAACTATCTTTTCTGTGGTGCACAACCACAAAGTACGAATTAACGCGGTTATTGACTCATTGGCTTGCAGTTACAGAGAACAGTTCATACGGCTATCAAATCTGTTGCTCCCAGCTACAAAAACTTAATACAACTATCTTTTCTGTGGTGCACAACCACAAAGTACGAATTAACGCGGTTATTGACTCTGTGGCTTGCAGCTACAAAAAAAAGCTTATACGGCTACCAAGTGTGTTGCTCACAGCTACAAGAACCTAAGACGACTATATATTCTGTGGCGCACAGCCACAAAAGACAAATTAACGCGGTTATTGACTCTTTACCTTGCAGCTACAGAGAACAGTTCATACGGCTATCAAATATGTTGCTCCCAGCTACAAAAACCTAATACGACAATCTATTCTGTGGCGCACAGCCACAAAATACGAATTAACGCGGTTATTGACTCTTTGCCTTGCAGCTACAGAAAAAAGTTTATACGGCTATCAAGTCTGTTGCTCCCAGCTACAAAAACCTAATACGACTATCTATTCTGTGGCGCACAGCCACGAAATACGAATTTACGCGGTTATCGACTCTTTGGCTTGCATTTACAGAAAACAGTTCATACGGCTATCAAGTCTGTTGCTGCCAGCTACAAAAACCTAATACGACTATCTATTCTGTTTCGCACAGCCACGAAATATGAATTAACGCGGTTATCGACTCTTTGGCTTGCAGCTACAGAAAAAAGTTTACACGGCTATCAAGTCTGTTGCTCCCAGCTACAAAAACTTAATACAACTATCTTTTCTGTGGTGCACAACCACAAAGTACGAATTAACGCGGTTATTGACTCTGTGGCTTGCAGCTACAAAAAAAGCTTATACGGCTACCAAGTGTGTTGCTCACAGCTACAAGAACCTAAGACGACTATATATTCTGTGGCGCACAGCCACAAAAGACAAATTAACGCGGTTATTGACTCTTTACCTTGCAGCTACAGAGAACAGTTCATACGGCTATCAAATATGTTGCTCCCAGCTACAAAAACCTAATACGACAATCTATTCTGTGGCGCACAGCCACAAAATACGAATTAACGCGGTTATTGACTCTTTGCCTTGCAGCTACAGAAAAAAAAATCATACGGCTATCAAGTCTGTTGCTCCCAGCTACAAAAACCTAATACGACTTTATATTCTGTGGCGCACAGCCACAAAAGACAAATTAACGCGGTTATTGACTCTTTGCCTTGCAGCTACAGAAAAAAGTTTATACGGCTATCAAGTCTGTTGCTCCCAGCTACAAAAACCTAATACGACTATCTATTCTGTGGCGCACAGCCACAAAATACGAATTAACGCGGTTATTGACTCTTTACCTTGCAGCTACAGAGAACAGTTCATACGGCTATCAAATCTGTTGCTCCCAGCTACAAAAACTTAATACAACTATCTTTTCTGTGGTGCACAACCACAAAGTACGAATTAACGCGGTTATTGACTCTGTGGCTTGCAGCTACAAAAAAAGCTTATACGGCTACCAAGTGTGTTGCTCACAGCTACAAGAACCTAAGACGACTATATATTCTGTGGCGCACAGCCACAAAAGACAAATTAACGCGGTTATTGACTCTTTACCTTGCAGCTACAGAGAACAGTTCATACGGCTATCAAATATGTTGCTCCCAGCTACAAAAACCTAATACGACAATCTATTCTGTGGCGCACAGCCACAAAATACGAATTAACGCGGTTATTGACTCTTTGCCTTGCAGCTACAGAAAAAAAATCATACGGCTATCAAGTCTGTTGCTCCCAGCTACAAAAACCTAATACGACTTTATATTCTGTGGCGCACAGCCACAAAAGACAAATTAACGCGGTTATTGACTCTTTGCCTTGCAGCTACAGAAAAAAGTTTATACGGCTATCAAGTCTGTTGCTCCCAGCTACAAAAACCTAATACGACTATCTATTCTGTGGCGCACAGCCACAAAATACGAATTAACGCGGTTATTGACTCTTTACCTTGCAGCTACAGAGAACAGTTCATACGGCTATCAAATCTGTTGCTCCCAGCTACAAAAACTTAATACAACTATCTTTTCTGTGGTGCACAACCACAAAGTACGAATTAACGCGGTTATTGACTCTGTGGCTTGCAGCTACAAAAAAAGCTTATACGGCTACCAAGTGTGTTGCTCACAGCTACAAGAACCTAAGACGACTATATATTCTGTGGCGCACAGCCACAAAAGACAAATTAACGCGGTTATTGACTCTTTACCTTGCAGCTACAGAGAACAGTTCATACGGCTATCAAATATGTTGCTCCCAGCTACAAAAACCTAATACGACAATCTATTCTGTGGCGCACAGCCACAAAATACGAATTAACGCGGTTATTGACTCTTTGCCTTGCAGCTACAGAAAAAAAATCATACGGCTATCAAGTCTGTTGCTCCCAGCTACAAAAACCTAATACGACTTTATATTCTGTGGCGCACAGCCACAAAAGACAAATTAACGCGGTTATTGACTCTTTGCCTTGCAGCTACAGAAAAAAGTTTATACGGCTATCAAGTCTGTTGCTCCCAGCTACAAAAACCTAATACGACTATCTATTCTGTGGCGCACAGCCACAAAATACGAATTAACGCGGTTATTGACTCTTTACCTTGCAGCTACAGAGAACAGTTCATACGGCTATCAAATCTGTTGCTCCCAGCTACAAAAACTTAATACAACTATCTTTTCTGTGGTGCACAACCACAAAGTACGAATTAACGCGGTTATTGACTCTGTGGCTTGCAGCTACAAAAAAAGCTTATACGGCTACCAAGTGTGTTGCTCACAGCTACAAGAACCTAAGACGACTATACATTCTGTGGCGCACAGCCACAAAAGACAAATTAACGCGGTTATTGACTCTTTACCTTGCAGCTACAGAGAACAGTTCATACGGCTATCAAATATGTTGCTCCCAGCTACAAAAACCTAATACGACAATCTATTCTGTGGCGCACAGCCACAAAATACGAATTAACGCGGTTATTGACTCTTTGCCTTGCAGCTACAGAAAAAAGTTTATACGGCTATCAAGTCTGTTGCTCCCAGCTACAAAAACCTAATACGACTATCTATTCTGTGGCGCACAGCCACGAAATACGAATTTACGCGGTTATCGACTCTTTGGCTTGCATTTACAGAAAACAGTTCATACGGCTATCAAGTCTGTTGCTGCCAGCTACAAAAACCTAATACGACTATCTATTCTGTGGCGCACAGCCACGAAATATGAATTAACGCGGTTATCGACTCTTTGGCTTGCAGCTACAGAAAAAAGTTTACACGGCTATCAAGTCTGTTGCTCCCAGCTACAAAAACTTAATACAACTATCTTTTCTGTGGTGCACAACCACAAAGTACGAATTAACGCGGTTATTGACTCTGTGGCTTGCAGCTACAAAAAAAGGTTATACGGCTACCAAGTGTGTTGCTCACAGCTACAAGAACCTAAGACGACTATATATTCTGTGGCGCACAGCCACAAAAGACAAATTAACGCGGTTATTGACTCTTTACCTTGCAGCTACAGAGAACAGTTCATACGGCTATCAAATATGTTGCTCCCAGCTACAAAAACCTAACACGACAATCTATTCTGTGGCGCACAGCCACAAAATACGAATTAACGCGGTTATTGACTCTTTGCCTTGCAGCTACAAAAAAAAAAGCATACGGCTATCAAGTCTGTTGCTCCCAGCTACAAAAACCTAATACGACTTTATATTCTGTGGCGCACAGCCACAAAAGACAAATTAACGCGGTTATTGACTCTTTGCCTTGCAGCTACAGAAAAAAGTTTATACGGCTATCAAGTCTGTTGCTCCCAGCTACAAAAACCTAATACGACTATCTATTCTGTGGCGCACAGCCACAAAATACGAATTAACGCGGTTATTGACTCTTTGCCTTGCAGCTACAGAAAAAAAATCATACGGCTATCAAGTCTGTTGCTCCCAGCTACAAAAACCTAATACGACTTTATATTCTGTGGCGCACAGCCACAAAAGACAAATTAACGCGGTTATCGACTCTTTGGCTTGCATTTACAGAAAACAATTCATACGGCTATCAAGTCTGTTGCTCCCAGCTACAAAAACCTAATACGACAATCTATTCTGTGGCGCACAGCCACAAAATACGAATTAACGCTGTTATCGACTCTTTGGCTTGCAGTTACAGAGAACAGTTCATACGGCTATCAAATCTGTTGCTCCCAGCTACAAAAACTTAATACAACTATCTTTTCTGTCTTTTCTGTGGTGCACAACCACAAAGTACGAATTAACGCGGTTATTGACTCATTGGCTTGCAGTTACAAAGAACAGTTCATACGGCTATCAAATCTGTTGCTCCCAGCTACAAAAACTTAATACAACTATCTTTTCTGTGGTGCACAACCACAAAGTACGAATTAACGCGGTTATTGACTCTGTGGCTTGCAGCTACAAAAAAAAGCTTATACGGCTACCAAGTGTGTTGCTCACAGCTACAAGAACCTAAGACGACTATATATTCTGTGGCGCACAGCCACAAAAGACAAATTAACGCGGTTATTGACTCTTTGCCTTGCAGCTACATAGAACAGTTCATACGGCTATCAAATCTGTTGCTCCCAGCTACAAAAACCTAATACGACAATCTATTCTGTGGCGCACAGCCACAAAATACGAATTAACGCGGTTATTGACTCTTTGCCTTGCAGCTACAGAAAAAAAAATCATACGGCTATCAAGTCTGTTGCTCCCAGCTACAAAAACCTAATACGACTTTATATTCTGTGGCGCACAGCCACAAAAGACAAATTAACGCGGTTATTGACTCTTTGCCTTGCAGCTACAGAAAAAAGTTCATACGGCTATCAAGTCTGTTGCTCCCAGCTACAAAAACCTAATACGACTATCTATTCTGTGGCGCACAGCCACGAAATACGAATTAACGCGGTTATCGACTCATTAGCTTGCAGCTACAGAAAAAAAGTTTATACGGCTATCAAGTATGTTGCTCCCAGCTACAAAAACCTAATACGACAATCTATTCTGTGGCGCACAGCCACAAAATACGAATTAACGCTGTTATCGACTCTTTGGCTTGCAGTTACAGAGAACAGTTCATACGGCTATCAAATCTGTTGCTCCCAGCTACAAAAACTTAATACAACTATCTTTTCTGTCTTTTCTGTGGTGCACAACCACAAAGTACGAATTAACGCGGTTATTGACTCATTGGCTTGCAGTTACAAAGAACAGTTCATACGGCTATCAAATCTGTTGCTCCCAGCTACAAAAACTTAATACAACTATCTTTTCTGTGGTGCACAACCACAAAGTACGAATTAACGCGGTTATTGACTCTGTGGCTTGCAGCTACAAAAAAAAGCCTATACGGCTACCAAGTGTGTTGCTCACAGCTACAAGAACCTAAGACGACTATATATTCTGTGGCGCACAGCCACAAAAGACAAATTAACGCGGTTATTGACTCTTTGCCTTGCAGCTACATAGAACAGTTCATACGGCTATCAAATCTGTTGCTCCCAGCTACAAAAACCTAATACGACAATCTATTCTGTGGCGCACAGCCACAAAATACGAATTAACGCGGTTATTGACTCTTTGCCTTGCAGCTACAGAAAAAAAAATCATACGGCTATCAAGTCTGTTGCTCCCAGCTACAAAAACCTAATACGACTTTATATTCTGTGGCGCACAGCCACAAAAGACAAATTAACGCGGTTATTGACTCTTTGCCTTGCAGCTACAGAAAAAAGTTCATACGGCTATCAAGTCTGTTGCTCCCAGCTACAAAAACCTAATACGACTATCTATTCTGTGGCGCACAGCCACGAAATACGAATTAACGCGGTTATCGACTCATTGGCTTGCAGCTACAGAAAAAAAGTTTATACGGCTATCAAGTCTGTTGCTCCCAGCTACAAAAACCTAATACGACAATCTATTCTGTGGCGCACAGCCACAAAATACGAATTAACGCGGTTATTGACTCTTTGCCTTGCAGCTACAGAAAAAAGTTTATACGGCTATCAAGTCTGTTGCTCCCAGCTACAAAAACCTAATACGACTATCTATTCTGTGGCGCACAGCCACGAAATACGAATTTACGCGGTTATCGACTCTTTGGCTTGCATTTACAGAAAACAGTTCATACGGCTATCAAGTCTGTTGCTGCCAGCTACAAAAACCTAATACGACTATCTATTCTGTGGCGCACAGCCACGAAATATGAATTAACGCGGTTATCGACTCTTTGGCTTGCAGCTACAGAAAAAAGTTTACACGGCTATCAAGTCTGTTGCTCCCAGCTACAAAAAGCTTATACGACAATCTATTCTGTGGTGCACAACCACAAAGTACGAATTAACGCTGTTATCGAATCTTTGGCTTGCAGTTACAGAGAACAGTTCATAAGGCTATCAAATCTGTTGCTCCCAGCTACAAAAACCTAATACGACAATCTATTCTGTGGCGCACAGCCACAAAATACGAATTAACGCGGTTATTGACTCTTTGCCTTGCAGCTACAGAAAAAAAAATCATACGGCTATCAAGTCTGTTGCTCCCAGCTACAAAAACCTAATACGACTTTATATTCTGTGGCGCACAGCCACAAAAGACAAATTAACGCGGTTATTGACTCTTTGCCTTGCAGCTACAGAAAAAAGTCCATACGGCTATCAAGTCTGTTGCTCCCAGCTACAAAAACCTAATACGACTATCTATTCTGTGGCGCACAGCCACGAAATACGAATTAACGCGGTTATCGACTCATTGGCTTGCAGCTACAGAAAAAAAGTTTATACGGCTATCAAGTCTGTTGCTCCCAGCTACAAAAACCTAATACGACAATCTATTCTGTGGCGCACAGCCACAAAATACGAATTAACGCGGTTATTGACTCTTTGCCTTGCAGCTACAGAAAAAAGTTTATACGGCTATCAAGTCTGTTGCTCCCAGCTACAAAAACCTAATACGACTATCTATTCTGTGGCGCACAGCCACGAAATACGAATTTACGCGGTTATCGACTCTTTGGCTTGCATTTACAGAAAACAGTTCATACGGCTATCAAGTCTGTTGCTGCCAGCTACAAAAACCTAATACGACTATCTATTCTGTGGCGCACAGCCACGAAATATGAATTAACGCGGTTATCGACTCTTTGGCTTGCAGCTACAGAAAAAAGTTTACACGGCTATCAAGTCTGTTGCTCCCAGCTACAAAAAGCTTATACGACAATCTATTCTGTGGTGCACAACCACAAAGTACGAATTAACGCTGTTATCGAATCTTTGGCTTGCAGTTACAGAGAACAGTTCATAAGGCTATCAAATCTGTTGCTCCCAGCTACAAAAACTTAATACAACTATCTTTCCTGTGGTGCACAACCAGAAAGTACGAATTAACGCGGTTATTGACTCTGTGGCTTGCAGCTACAAAAAAAGCTTATACGGCTACCAAGTGTGTTGCTCACAGCTACAAGAACCTAAGACGACTATATATTCTGTGGCGCACAGCCACAAAAGACAAATTAACGCGGTTATTGACTCTTTACCTTGCAGCTACAGAGAACAGTTCATACGGCTATCAAATATGTTGCTCCCAGCTACAAAAACCTAATACGACAATCTATTCTGTGGAGCACAGCCACAAAATACGAATTAACGCGGTTATTGACTCTTTGCCTTGCAGCTACAGAAAAAAAATCATACGGCTATCAAGTCTGTTGCTCCCAGCTACAAAAACCTAATACGACTTTATATTCTGTGGCGCACAGCCACAAAAGACAAATTAACGCGGTTATTGACTCTTTGCCTTGCAGCTACAGAAAAAAGTTTATACGGCTATCAAGTCTGTTGCTCCCAGCTACAAAAACCTAATACGACTTTATATTCTGTGGCGCACAGCCACAAAAGACAAATTAACGCGGTTATCGACTCTTTGGCTTGCATTTACAGAAAACAGTTCATACGGCTATCAAGTCTGTTGCTCCCAGCTACAAAAACCTAATACGACAATCTATTCTGTGGCGCACAGCCACAAAATACGAATTAACGCTGTTATCGACTTTTTGGCTTGCAGTTACAGAGAACAGTTCATACGGCTATCAAATCTGTTGCTCCCAGCTACAAAAACTTAATACAACTATCTTTTCTGTGGTGCACAACCACAAAGTACGAATTAACGCGGTTATTGACTCTGTGGCTTGCAGCTACAAAAAAAAGCTTATACGGCTACCAAGTGTGTTGCTCACAGCTACAAGAACCTAAGACGACTATATATTCTGTGGCGCACAGCCACAAAAGACAAATTAACGCGGTTATTGACTCTTTGCCTTGCAGCTACAGAGAACAGTTCATACGGCTATCAAATCTGTTGCTCACAGCTACAAGAACCTAAGACGACTATATATTCTGTGGCGCACAGCCACAAAAGACAAATTAACGCGGTTATTGACTCTTTGCCTTGCAGCTACAGAAAAAAAGTTTATACGGCTATCAAGTCTGTTGCTCCCAGCTACAAAAACCTAATACGACAATCTATTCTGTGGCGCACAGCCACAAAATACGAATTAACGCGGTTATTGACTCTTTGCCTTGCAGCTACAGAAAAAAGTTTATACGGCTATCAAGTCTGTTGCTCCCAGCTACAAAAACCTAATACGACAATCTATTCTGTGGCGCACAGCCACAAAATACGAATTAACGCGGTTATCGACTCTTTGGCTTGCAGTTACAGAGAACAGTTCATACGGCTATCAAGTCTGTTGCTCCCAGCTACAAAAACCTAATACGACAATCTATTCTGTGGCGCACAGCCACAAAATACGAATTAACGCTGTTATCGACTCTTTGGCTTGCAGTTACAGAGAACAGTTCATACGGCTATCAAATCTGTTGCTCCCAGCTACAAAAACCTAATACGACAATCTATTCTGTGGCGCACAGCCACAAAATACGAATTAACGCGGTTATTGACTCTTTGCCTTGCAGCTACAGAAAAAAAAATCATACGGCTATCAAGTCTGTTGCTCCCAGCTACAAAAACCTAATACGACTTTATATTCTGTGGCGCACAGCCACAAAAGACAAATTAACGCGGTTATTGACTCTTTGCCTTGCAGCTACAGAAAAAAGTTCATACGGCTATCAAGTCTGTTGCTCCCAGCTACAAAAACCTAATACGACTATCTATTCTGTGGCGCACAGCCACGAAATACGAATTAACGCGGTTATCGACTCATTGGCTTGCAGCTACAGAAAAAAAGTTTATACGGCTATCAAGTCTGTTGCTCCCAGCTACAAAAACCTAATACGACAATCTATTCTGTGGCGCACAGCCACAAAATACGAATTAACGCGGTTATTGACTCTTTGCCTTGCAGCTACAGAAAAAAGTTTATACGGCTATCAAGTCTGTTGCTCCCAGCTACAAAAACCTAATACGACTATCTATTCTGTGGCGCACAGCCACGAAATACGAATTTACGCGGTTATCGACTCTTTGGCTTGCATTTACAGAAAACAGTTCATACGGCTATCAAGTCTGTTGCTGCCAGCTACAAAAACCTAATACGACTATCTATTCTGTGGCGCACAGCCACGAAATATGAATTAACGCGGTTATCGACTCTTTGGCTTGCAGCTACAGAAAAAAGTTTACACGGCTATCAAGTCTGTTGCTCCCAGCTACAAAAAGCTTATACGACAATCTATTCTGTGGTGCACAACCACAAAGTACGAATTAACGCTGTTATCGAATCTTTGGCTTGCAGTTACAGAGAACAGTTCATAAGGCTATCAAATCTGTTGCTCCCAGCTACAAAAACCTAATACGACAATCTATTCTGTGGCGCACAGCCACAAAATACGAATTAACGCGGTTATTGACTCTTTGCCTTGCAGCTACAGAAAAAAAAATCATACGGCTATCAAGTCTGTTGCTCCCAGCTACAAAAACCTAATACGACTATCTATTCTGTGGCGCACAGCCACGAAATACGAATTAACGCGGTTATCGACTCATTGGCTTGCAGCTACAGAAAAAAAGTTTATACGGCTATCAAGTCTGTTGCTCCCAGCTACAAAAACCTAATACGACAATCTATTCTGTGGCGCACAGCCACAAAATACGAATTAACGCGGTTATTGACTCTTTGCCTTGCAGCTACAGAAAAAAGTTTATACGGCTATCAAGTCTGTTGCTCCCAGCTACAAAAACCTAATACGACTATCTATTCTGTGGCGCACAGCCACGAAATACGAATTTACGCGGTTATCGACTCTTTGGCTTGCATTTACAGAAAACAGTTCATACGGCTATCAAGTCTGTTGCTGCCAGCTACAAAAACCTAATACGACTATCTATTCTGTGGCGCACAGCCACGAAATATGAATTAACGCGGTTATCGACTCTTTGGCTTGCAGGTACAGAAAAAAGTTTACACGGCTATCAAGTCTGTTGCTCCCAGCTACAAAAAGCTTATACGACAATCTATTCTGTGGTGCACAACCACAAAGTACGAATTAACGCTGTTATCGAATCTTTGGCTTGCAGTTACAGAGAACAGTTCATAAGGCTATCAAATCTGTTGCTCCCAGCTACAAAAACTTAATACAACTATCTTTCCTGTGGTGCACAACCAGAAAGTACGAATTAACGCGGTTATTGACTCTGTGGCTTGCAGCTACAAAAAAAGCTTATACGGCTACCAAGTGTGTTGCTCACAGCTACAAGAACCTAAGACGACTATATATTCTGTGGCGCACAGCCACAAAAGACAAATTAACGCGGTTATTGACTCTTTACCTTGCAGCTACAGAGAACAGTTCATACGGCTATCAAATATGTTGCTCCCAGCTACAAAAACCTAATACGACAATCTATTCTGTGGAGCACAGCCACAAAATACGAATTAACGCGGTTATTGACTCTTTGCCTTGCAGCTACAGAAAAAAAATCATACGGCTATCAAGTCTGTTGCTCCCAGCTACAAAAACCTAATACGACTTTATATTCTGTGGCGCACAGCCACAAAAGACAAATTAACGCGGTTATTGACTCTTTGCCTTGCAGCTACAGAAAAAAGTTTATACGGCTATCAAGTCTGTTGCTCCCAGCTACAAAAACCTAATACGACTTTATATTCTGTGGCGCACAGCCACAAAAGACAAATTAACGCGGTTATCGACTCTTTGGCTTGCATTTACAGAAAACAGTTCATACGGCTATCAAGTCTGTTGCTCCCAGCTACAAAAACCTAATACGACAATCTATTCTGTGGCGCACAGCCACAAAATACGAATTAACGCTGTTATCGACTCTTTGGCTTGCAGTTACAGAGAACAGTTCATACGGCTATCAAATCTGTTGCTCCCAGCTACAAAAACTTAATACAACTATCTTTTCTGTGGTGCACAACCACAAAGTACGAATTAACGCGGTTATTGACTCTGTGGCTTGCAGCTACAAAAAAAAGCTTATACGGCTACCAAGTGTGTTGCTCACAGCTACAAGAACCTAAGACGACTATATATTCTGTGGCGCACAGCCACAAAAGACAAATTAACGCGGTTATTGACTCTTTGCCTTGCAGCTACAGAGAACAGTTCATACGGCTATCAAATCTGTTGCTCACAGCTACAAGAACCTAAGACGACTATATATTCTGTGGCGCACAGCCACAAAAGACAAATTAACGCGGTTATTGACTCTTTGCCTTGCAGCTACAGAAAAAAAGTTTATACGGCTATCAAGTCTGTTGCTCCCAGCTACAAAAACCTAATACGACAATCTATTCTGTGGCGCACAGCCACAAAATACGAATTAACGCGGTTATTGACTCTTTGCCTTGCAGCTACAGAAAAAAGTTTATACGGCTATCAAGTCTGTTGCTCCCAGCTACAAAAACCTAATACGACTATCTATTCTGTGGCGCACAGCCACGAAATACGAATTTACGCGGTTATCGACTCTTTGGCTTGCAGTTACAGAGAACAGTTCATACGGCTATCAAGTCTGTTGCTCCCAGCTACAAAAACCTAATACGACAATCTATTCTGTGGCGCACAGCCACAAAATACGAATTAACGCTGTTATCGACTCTTTGGCTTGCAGTTACAGAGAACAGTTCATACGGCTATCAAATCTGTTGCTCCCAGCTACAAAAACCTAATACGACAATCTATTCTGTGGCGCACAGCCACAAAATACGAATTAACGCGGTTATTGACTCTTTGCCTTGCAGCTACAGAAAAAAAAATCATACGGCTATCAAGTCTGTTGCTCCCAGCTACAAAAACCTAATACGACTTTATATTCTGTGGCGCACAGCCACAAAAGACAAATTAACGCGGTTATTGACTCTTTGCCTTGCAGCTACAGAAAAAAGTTCATACGGCTATCAAGTCTGTTGCTCCCAGCTACAAAAACCTAATACGACTATCTATTCTGTGGCGCACAGCCACGAAATACGAATTAACGCGGTTATCGACTCATTGGCTTGCAGCTACAGAAAAAAAGTTTATACGGCTATCAAGTCTGTTGCTCCCAGCTACAAAAACCTAATACGACAATCTATTCTGTGGCGCACAGCCACAAAATACGAATTAACGCGGTTATTGACTCTTTGCCTTGCAGCTACAGAAAAAAGTTTATACGGCTATCAAGTCTGTTGCTCCCAGCTACAAAAACCTAATACGACTATCTATTCTGTGGCGCACAGCCACGAAATACGAATTTACGCGGTTATCGACTCTTTGGCTTGCATTTACAGAAAACAGTTCATACGGCTATCAAGTCTGTTGCTGCCAGCTACAAAAACCTAATACGACTATCTATTCTGTGGCGCACAGCCACGAAATATGAATTAACGCGGTTATCGACTCTTTGGCTTGCAGCTACAGAAAAAAGTTTACACGGCTATCAAGTCTGTTGCTCCCAGCTACAAAAAGCTTATACGACAATCTATTCTGTGGTGCACAACCACAAAGTACGAATTAACGCTGTTATCGAATCTTTGGCTTGCAGTTACAGAGAACAGTTCATAAGGCTATCAAATCTGTTGCTCCCAGCTACAAAAACCTAATACGACAATCTATTCTGTGGCGCACAGCCACAAAATACGAATTAACGCGGTTATTGACTCTTTGCCTTGCAGCTACAGAAAAAAAAATCATACGGCTATCAAGTCTGTTGCTCCCAGCTACAAAAACCTAATACGACTTTATATTCTGTGGCGCACAGCCACAAAAGACAAATTAACGCGGTTATTGACTCTTTGCCTTGCAGCTACAGAAAAAAGTTCATACGGCTATCAAGTCTGTTGCTCCCAGCTACAAAAACCTAATACGACTATCTATTCTGTGGCGCACAGCCACGAAATACGAATTAACGCGGTTATCGACTCATTGGCTTGCAGCTACAGAAAAAAAGTTTATACGGCTATCAAGTCTGTTGCTCCCAGCTACAAAAACCTAATACGACAATCTATTCTGTGGCGCACAGCCACAAAATACGAATTAACGCGGTTATTGACTCTTTGCCTTGCAGCTACAGAAAAAAGTTTATACGGCTATCAAGTCTGTTGCTCCCAGCTACAAAAACCTAATACGACTATCTATTCTGTGGCGCACAGCCACGAAATACGAATTTACGCGGTTATCGACTCTTTGGCTTGCATTTACAGAAAACAGTTCATACGGCTATCAAGTCTGTTGCTGCCAGCTACAAAAACCTAATACGACTATCTATTCTGTGGCGCACAGCCACGAAATATGAATTAACGCGGTTATCGACTCTTTGGCTTGCAGCTACAGAAAAAAGTTTACACGGCTATCAAGTCTGTTGCTCCCAGCTACAAAAAGCTTATACGACAATCTATTCTGTGGTGCACAACCACAAAGTACGAATTAACGCTGTTATCGAATCTTTGGCTTGCAGTTACAGAGAACAGTTCATAAGGCTATCAAATCTGTTGCTCCCAGCTACAAAAACTTAATACAACTATCTTTCCTGTGGTGCACAACCAGAAAGTACGAATTAACGCGGTTATTGACTCTGTGGCTTGCAGCTACAAAAAAAGCTTATACGGCTACCAAGTGTGTTGCTCACAGCTACAAGAACCTAAGACGACTATATATTCTGTGGCGCACAGCCACAAAAGACAAATTAACGCGGTTATTGACTCTTTACCTTGCAGCTACAGAGAACAGTTCATACGGCTATCAAATATGTTGCTCCCAGCTACAAAAACCTAATACGACAATCTATTCTGTGGAGCACAGCCACAAAATACGAATTAACGCGGTTATTGACTCTTTGCCTTGCAGCTACAGAAAAAAAATCATACGGCTATCAAGTCTGTTGCTCCCAGCTACAAAAACCTAATACGACTTTATATTCTGTGGCGCACAGCCACAAAAGACAAATTAACGCGGTTATTGACTCTTTGCCTTGCAGCTACAGAAAAAAGTTTATACGGCTATCAAGTCTGTTGCTCCCAGCTACAAAAACCTAATACGACTTTATATTCTGTGGCGCACAGCCACAAAAGACAAATTAACGCGGTTATCGACTCTTTGGCTTGCATTTACAGAAAACAGTTCATACGGCTATCAAGTCTGTTGCTCCCAGCTACAAAAACCTAATACGACAATCTATTCTGTGGCGCACAGCCACAAAATACGAATTAACGCTGTTATCGACTCTTTGGCTTGCAGTTACAGAGAACAGTTCATACGGCTATCAAATCTGTTGCTCCCAGCTACAAAAACTTAATACAACTATCTTTTCTGTGGTGCACAACCACAAAGTACGAATTAACGCGGTTATTGACTCTGTGGCTTGCAGCTACAAAAAAAAGCTTATACGGCTACCAAATGTGTTGCTCACAGCTACAAGAACCTAAGACGACTATATATTCTGTGGCGCACAGCCACAAAAGACAAATTAACGCGGTTATTTACTCTTTGCCTTGCAGCTACAGAGAACAGTTCATACGGCTATCAAATCTGTTGCTCACAGCTACAAGAACCTAAGACGACTATATATTCTGTGGCGCACAGCCACAAAAGACAAATTAACGCGGTTATTGACTCTTTGCCTTGCAGCTACAGAAAAAAAGTTTATACGGCTATCAAGTCTGTTGCTCCCAGCTACAAAAACCTAATACGACAATCTATTCTGTGGCGCACAGCCACAAAATACGAATTAACGCGGTTATTGACTCTTTGCCTTGCAGCTACAGAAAAAAGTTTATACGGCTATCAAGTCTGTTGCTCCCAGCTACAAAAACCTAATACGACTATCTATTCTGTGGCGCACAGCCACGAAATACGAATTTACGCGGTTATCGACTCTTTGGCTTGCATTTACAGAAAACAGTTCATACGGCTATCAAGTCTGTTGCTGCCAGCTACAAAAACCTAATACGACTATCTATTCTGTGGCGCACAGCCACGAAATATGAATTAACGCGGTTATCGACTCTTTGGCTTGCAGCTACAGAAAAAAGTTTACACGGCTATCAAGTCTGTTGCTCACAGCTACAAAAAGCTTAATACAACTATCTTTCCTGTGGTGCACAACCAGAAAGTACGAATTAACGCGGTTATTTACTCTGTGGCTTGCAGCTACAAAAAAAGCTTATACGGCTACCAAGTGTGTTGCTCACAGCTACAAGAACCTAAGGCGACTTTATATTCTGTGGCGCACAGCCACAAAAGACAAATTAACGCGGTTATTGACTCTTTGCCTTGCAGCTACAGAAAAAAGTTTATACGGCTATCAAGTCTGTTGCTCCCAGCTACAAAAACCTAATACGACTATCTATTCTGTGGTGCACAACCACAAAGTACGAATTGACGCGGTTATTGACTATGTGGCTTGCAGCTACAGAAAAAAAGCTTATACGGCTATCAAGTGTGTTGCTCCCAGCTACAAAAACCTAATACGACAATCTATTCTGTGGCTCACAGCCACAAAAGACAAATTAACGCGGTTATTGACTCTTTGGCTTGCAGCTACAGAAAAAAGTTTACACGGCTATCAAGTATGTTGCTCCCAGCTACAAAAACTTGATACGACAATCTATTCTGTGGCGCACAGCCACAAAATACGAATTAACGCGGTTATTGACTCTTTGCCTTGCAGCTACAGAAAAAAAAATCATACGGCTATCAAGTCTGTTGCTCCCAGCTACAAAAACCTAATACGACTGAATATTCTGTGGCGCACAGCCACAAAAGACGAATTAACGCGGTTATTGACTCTTTTCCTTGCAGCTACAGAAAAAAAGGTTTATACGGCTATCAAGTCTGTTGCTCCCAGCTACAAAAACCTAATACGACAATCTACTCTGTGGCGCACAGCCACAAAAGACAAATTAACGCGGTTATTGACTCTTTGCCTTGCAGCTACAGAAAAAAGTTTATACGGCTATCAAGTGTGTTGCTCACAGCTACAAGAACCTAAGACGACTATATATTCTGTGGCGCACAGCCACAAAAAAACAAATTAACGCGGTTATTGACTCTTTGCCTTGCAGCTACAGAGAACAGTTCATACGGCTATCAAATCTATTGCTTCCAGCTACAAAAACCTAATACGACAATCTATTATGTGGCGCACAGCCAAAAAATACGAATTAACGCGGTTATTGACTCTTTGCCTTGCAGCTACAGAGAACAGTTCATACGGCTATCAAATCTATTGCTCCCAGCTACAAAAACCTAATACGACAATCTATTATGTGGCGCACAGCCAAAAAATACGAATTAACGCGGTTATTGACTCTTTGCCTTGCAGCTACAGAAAAAAAATCATACGGCTATCAAGTCTGTTGCTACCAGCTACAAAAACCTAATACGACTTTATATTCTGTGGCACACAGCCACAAAAGACAAATTAACGCGGTTATTGACTCTTTGCCTTGCAGCTACAGAAAAAAGTTTATACGGCTATCAAGTCTGTTGCTCCCAGCTACAAAAACCTAATACGACTATCTATTCTGTGGCGCACAGCCACGAAATATGAATTAACGCGGTTATCGACTCTTTGGCTTGCAGCTACCGAAAAAAGTTTACACGGCTATCAAGTCTGTTGCTCCCAGCTACAAAACCCTAATACGACAATCTATTCTGTGGCGCACAGCCACAAAATACGAATTAACGCGGTTATTGACTCTTTGCCTTGCAGCTACAGAAAAAAAATCATACGGCTATCAAGTCTGTTGCTCCCAGCTACAAAAACCTAATACGACTATCTATTCTGTGGCGCACAGCCACGAAATATGAATTAACGCGGTTATCGAATCTTTGGCTTGCAGTTACAGAGAACAGTTCATACGGCTATCAAATATGTTGCTCCCAGCTACAAAAACTTAATACAACTATCTTTCCTGTGGTGCACAACCAGAAAGTACGAATTAACGCGGTTATTGACTCTGTGGCTTGCAGCTACAAAAAAAAGCTTATACGGCTACCAAGTGTGTTGCTCACAGCTACAAGAACCTAAGACGACTATATATTCTGTGGCGCACAGCCACAAAAAACAAATTAACGCGGTTATTGACTCTTTGCCTTGCAGCTACAGAGAACAGTTCATACGGCTATCAAATCTATTGCTCCCAGCTACAAAAACCTAATACGACAATCTATTATGTGGCGCACAGCCAAAAAATACGAATTAACGCGGTTATTGACTCTTTGCCTTGCAGCTACAGAAAAAAAATCATACGGCTATCAAGTCTGTTGCTCCCAGCTACAAAAACCTAATACGACTTTATATTCTGTGGCACACAGCCACAAAAGACAAATTAACGCGGTTATTGACTCTTTGCCTTGCAGCTACAGAAAAAAGTTTATACGGCTATCAAGTCTGTTGCTCCCAGCTACAAAAACCTAATACGACTATCTATTCTGTGGCGCACAGCCACGAAATATGAATTAACGCGGTTATCGACTCTTTGGCTTGCAGCTACAGAAAATAAGTTTACACGGCTATCAAGTCTGTTGCTCCCAGCTACAAAAACCTAATACGACAATCTATTCTGTGGCGCACAGCCACAAAATACGAATTAACGCGGTTATTGACTCTTTGCCTTGCAGCTACAGAAAAAAAATCATACGGCTATCAAGTCTGTTGCTCCCAGCTACAAAAACCTAATACGACTGAATATTCTGTGGCGCACAGCCACAAAAGACGAATTAACGCGGTTATTGACTCTTTTCCTTGCAGCTACAGAAAAAAAAGGTTTATACGGCTATCAAGTCTGTTGCTCCCAGCTACAAGAAAGTAATACGACTATCTATTCTGTGGCGCACAGCCACGAAATACGAATTTACGCGGTTATCGACTCTTTGGCTTGCAGTTACAGAGAACAGTCCATACGGCTATCAAGGCTGTTGCTCCCAGCTACAAAAACCTAATACGACAATCTATTCTGTGGCGCACAGCCACAAAATACGAATTAACGCTGTTATCGACTCTTTGGCTTGCAGTTACAGAGAACAGTTCATACGGCTATCAAATCTGTTGCTCCCAGCTACAAAAACTTAATACAACTATCTTTTCTGTGGTGCACAACCACAAAGTACGAATTAACGCGGTTATTGACTCATTGGCTTGCAGCTACAGAAAAAAAGCTTATACGGCTACCAAGTGTGTTGCTCACAGCTACAAGAACCTAAGACGACTATATATTCTGTGGCGCACAGCCACAAAAGACAAATTAACGCGGTTATTAACTCTTTGCCTTGCAGCTACTGAGAACAGTTCATACGGCTATCAAATCTGTTGCTCCCAGCTACAAAAACCTAATACGACAATCTATTCTGTGGCGCACAGCCACAAAATACGAATCAACGCGGTTATTGACTCTTTGCCTTGCAGCTACAGAAAAAAAAATCATACGGCTATCAAGTCTGTTGCTCCCAGCTACAAAAACCTAATACGACTTTATATTCTGTGGCGCACAGACACAAAAGACAAATTAACGCGGTTATTGACTCTTTGCCTTGCAGCTACAGAAAAAAGTTTATACGGCTATCAAGTGTGTTGCTCACAGCTACAAGAACCTAATACGACTGAATATTCTGTGGCGCACAGCCACAAAAGACGAATTAACGCGGTTATTGACTCTTTTCCTTGCAGCTACAGAAAAAAAAGGTTTATACGGCTATCAAGTCTGTTGCTCCCAGCTACAAAAACCTTATACGACAATCTATTCTGTGGTGCACAACCACAAAGTACGAATTAACGCTGTTATCGAATCTTTGGCTTGCAGTTACAGAGAACAGTTCATACGGCTATCAAATCTGTTGCTCCCAGCTACAAAAACTTAATACAACTATCTGTCCTGTGGTGCACAACCAGAAAGTACGAATTAACGCGGTTATTGACTCTGTGGCTTGCAGCTACAAAAAAAAGCTTATACGGCTACCAAGTGTGTTGCTCACAGCTACAAGAACCTAAGACGACTATATATTCTGTGGCGCACAACCACAAAAAACAAATTAACGCGGTTATTGACTCTTTGCTTTGCAGCTACAGAGAACAGTTCATACGGCTATCAAATCTATTGCTCCCAGCTACAAAAACCTAATACGACAATCTATTATGTGGCGCACAGCCAAAAAATACGAATTAACGCGGTTATTGACTATTTGCCTTGCAGCTACAGAAAAAAAAATCATACGGCTATCAAGTCTGTTGCTCCCAGCTACAAAAACCTAATACGACTTTATATTCTGTGGCACACAGCCACAAAAGACGAATTAACGCGGTGATTGACTCTTTGCCTTGCAGCTACAGAAAAAAAGTTTATACGGCTATCAAGTCTGTTGCTCCCAGCTACAAGAACCTAAGACGACTATATATTCTGTGGCGCACAGCCACAAAAGACAAATTAACGCGGTTATTAACTATTTGCCTTGCAGCTACTGAGAACAGTTCATACGGCTATCAAATCTGTTGCTCCCAGCTACAAAACCTAATACGACAATCTATTCTGTGGCGCACAGCCACAAAATACGAATCAACGCGGTTATTGACTCTTTGCCTTGCAGCTACAGAAAAAAAAATCATACGGCTATCAAGTCTGTTGCTCCCAGCTACAAAAACCTAATACGACTTTATATTCTGTGGCGCACAGACACAAAAGACAAATTAACGCGGTTATTGACTCTTTGCCTTGCAGCTACAGAAAAAAGTTTATACGGCTATCAAGTGTGTTGCTCACAGCTACAAGAACCTAATACGACTGAATATTCTGTGGCGCACAGCCACAAAAGACGAATTAACGCGGTTATTGACTCTTTTCCTTGCAGCTACAGAAAAAAAGGTTTATACGGCTATCAAGTCTGTTGCTCCCAGCTACAAAAACCTTATACGACAATCTATTCTGTGGTGCACAACCACAAAGTACGAATTAACGCTGTTATCGAATCTTTGGCTTGCAGTTACAGAGAACAGTTCATACGGCTATCAAATCTGTTGCTCCCAGCTACAAAAACTTAATACAACTATCTGTCCTGTGGTGCACAACCAGAAAGTACGAATTAACGCGGTTATTGACTCTGTGGCTTGCAGCTACAAAAAAAAGCTTATACGGCTACCAAGTGTGTTGCTCACAGCTACAAGAACCTAAGACGACTATATATTCTGTGGCGCACAACCACAAAAAACAAATTAACGCGGTTATTGACTCTTTGCTTTGCAGCTACAGAGAACAGTTCATACGGCTATCAAATCTATTGCTTCCAGCTACAAAAACCTAATACGACAATCTATTATGTGGCGCACAGCCAAAAAATACGAATTAACGCGGTTATTGACTCTTTGCCTTGCAGCTACCGAAAAAAAGTTTATACGGCTATCAAGTCTGTTGCTCCCAGCTACAAAAACCTAATACGACTATCTATTCTGTGGCGCACAGCCACGAAATATGAATTAACGCGGTTATCGACTCTTTGGCTTGCAGCTACAGAAAAAAGTTTACACGGCTATCAAGTCTGTTGCTCCCAGCTACAAAAACCTAATACGACTATCTATTCTGTGGCGCACAGCCACGAAATACGAATTTACGCGGTTATCGACTCTTTGGCTTGCATTTACAGAAAACAGTTCATACGGCTATCAAGTCTGTTGCTGCCAGCTACAAAAACCTAATACGACTATCTATTCTGTGGCGCACAGCCACGAAATATGAATTAACGCGGTTATCGACTCTTTGGCTTGCAGCTACAGAAAAAAGTTTACACGGCTATCAAGTCTGTTGCTCACAGCTACAAAAAGCTTAATACAACTATCTTTCCTGTGGTGCACAACCAGAAAGTACGAATTAACGCGGTTATTTACTCTGTGGCTTGCAGCTACAAAAAAAGCTTATACGGCTACCAAGTGTGTTGCTCACAGCTACAAGAACCTAAGACGACTTTATATTCTGTGGCGCACAGCCACAAAAGACAAATTAACGCGGTTATTGACTCTTTGCCTTGCAGCTACAGAAAAAAGTTTATACGGCTATCAAGTCTGTTGCTCCCAGCTACAAAAACCTAATACGACTATCTATTCTGTGGTGCACAACCACAAAGTACGAATTGACACGGTTATTGACTATGTGGCTTGCAGCTACAGAAAAAAAGCTTATACGGCTATCAAGTGTGTTGCTCCCAGCTACAAAAACCTAATACGACAATCTATTCTGTGGCTCACAGCCATAAAAGACAAATTAACGCGGTTATTGACTCTTTGGCTTGCAGCTACAGAAAAAAGTTTACACGGCTATCAAGTATGTTGCTCCCAGCTACAAAAACTTGATACGACAATCTATTCTGTGGCGCACAGCCACAAAATACGAATTAACGCGGTTATTGACTCTTTGCCTTGCAGCTACAGAAAAAAAAAAATCATACGGCTATCAAGTCTGTTGCTCCCAGCTACAAAAACCTAATACGACTGAATATTCTGTGGCGCACAGCCACAAAAGACGAATTAACGCGGTTATTGACTCTTTTCCTTGCAGCTACAGAAAAAAAGGTTTATACGGCTATCAAGTCTGTTGCTCCCAGCTACAAAAACCTAATACGACAATCTACTCTGTGGCGCACAGCCACAAAAGACAAATTAACGCGGTTATTGACTCTTTGCCTTGCAGCTACAGAAAAAAGTTTATACGGCTATCAAGTGTGTTGCTCACAGCTACAAGAACCTAAGACGACTATATATTCTGTGGCGCACAGCCACAAAAAAACAAATTAACGCGGTTATTGACTCTTTGCCTTGCAGCTACAGAGAACAGTTCATACGGCTATCAAATCTATTGCTTCCAGCTACAAAAACCTAATACGACAATCTATTATGTGGCGCACAGCCAAAAAATACGAATTAACGCGGTTATTGACTCTTTGCCTTGCAGCTACAGAGAACAGTTCATACGGCTATCAAATCTATTGCTCCCAGCTACAAAAACCTAATACGACAATCTATTATGTGGCGCACAGCCAAAAAATACGAATTAACGCGGTTATTGACTCTTTGCCTTGCAGCTACAGAAAAAAAATCATACGGCTATCAAGTCTGTTGCTACCAGCTACAAAAACCTAATACGACTTTATATTCTGTGGCACACAGCCACAAAAGACAAATTAACGCGGTTATTGACTCTTTGCCTTGCAGCTACAGAAAAAAGTTTATACGGCTATCAAGTCTGTTGCTCCCAGCTACAAAAACCTAATACGACTATCTATTCTGTGGCGCACAGCCACGAAATATGAATTAACGCGGTTATCGACTCTTTGGCTTGCAGCTACCGAAAAAAGTTTACACGGCTATCAAGTCTGTTGCTCCCAGCTACAAAACCCTAATACGACAATCTATTCTGTGGCGCACAGCCACAAAATACGAATTAACGCGGTTATTGACTCTTTGCCTTGCAGCTACAGAAAAAAAATCATACGGCTATCAAGTCTGTTGCTCCCAGCTACAAAAACCTAATACGACTATCTATTCTGTGGCGCACAGCCACGAAATATGAATTAACGCGGTTATCGAATCTTTGGCTTGCAGTTACAGAGAACAGTTCATACGGCTATCAAATATGTTGCTCCCAGCTACAAAAACTTAATACAACTATCTTTCCTGTGGTGCACAACCAGAAAGTACGAATTAACGCGGTTATTGACTCTGTGGCTTGCAGCTACAAAAAAAAGCTTATACGGCTACCAAGTGTGTTGCTCACAGCTACAAGAACCTAAGACGACTATATATTCTGTGGCGCACAGCCACAAAAAACAAATTAACGCGGTTATTGACTCTTTGCCTTGCAGCTACAGAGAACAGTTCATACGGCTATCAAATCTATTGCTCCCAGCTACAAAAACCTAATACGACAATCTATTATGTGGCGCACAGCCAAAAAATACGAATTAACGCGGTTATTGACTCTTTGCCTTGCAGCTACAGAAAAAAAATCATACGGCTATCAAGTCTGTTGCTCCCAGCTACAAAAACCTAATACGACTTTATATTCTGTGGCACACAGCCACAAAAGACAAATTAACGCGGTTATTGACTCTTTGCCTTGCAGCTACAGAAAAAAGTTTATACGGCTATCAAGTCTGTTGCTCCCAGCTACAAAAACCTAATACGACTATCTATTCTGTGGCGCACAGCCACGAAATATGAATTAACGCGGTTATCGACTCTTTGGATTGCAGCTACAGAAAATAAGTTTACACGGCTATCAAGTCTGTTGCTCCCAGCTACAAAAACCTAATACGACAATCTATTCTGTGGCGCACAGCCACAAAATACGAATTAACGCGGTTATTGACTCTTTGCCTTGCAGCTACAGAAAAAAAAATCATACGGCTATCAAGTCTGTTGCTCCCAGCTACAAAAACCTAATACGACTGAATATTCTGTGGCGCACAGCCACAAAAGACGAATTAACGCGGTTATTGACTCTTTTCCTTGCAGCTACAGAAAAAAAAGGTTTATACGGCTATCAAGTCTGTTGCTCCCAGCTACAAGAAAGTAATACGACTATCTATTCTGTGGCGCACAGCCACGAAATACGAATTTACGCGGTTATCGACTCTTTGGCTTGCAGTTACAGAGAACAGTCCATACGGCTATCAAGGCTGTTGCTCCCAGCTACAAAAACCTAATACGACAATCTATTCTGTGGCGCACAGCCACAAAATACGAATTAACGCTGTTATCGACTCTTTGGCTTGCAGTTACAGAGAACAGTTCATACGGCTATCAAATCTGTTGCTCCCAGCTACAAAAACTTAATACAACTATCTTTTCTGTGGTGCACAACCACAAAGTACGAATTAACGCGGTTATTGACTCATTGGCTTGCAGCTACAGAAAAAAAGCTTATACGGCTACCAAGTGTGTTGCTCACAGCTACAAGAACCTAAGACGACTATATATTCTGTGGCGCACAGCCACAAAAGACAAATTAACGCGGTTATTAACTTTTTGCCTTGCAGCTACTGAGAACAGTTCATACGGCTATCAAATCTGTTGCTCCCAGCTACAAAAACCTAATACGACAATCTATTCTGTGGCGCACAGCCACAAAATACGAATCAACGCGGTTATTGACTCTTTGCCTTGCAGCTACAGAAAAAAAAATCATACGGCTATCAAGTCTGTTGCTCCCAGCTACAAAAACCTAATACGACTTTATATTCTGTGGCGCACAGACACAAAAGACAAATTAACGCGGTTATTGACTCTTTGCCTTGCAGCTACAGAAAAAAGTTTATACGGCTATCAAGTGTGTTGCTCACAGCTACAAGAACCTAATACGACTGAATATTCTGTGGCGCACAGCCACAAAAGACGAATTAACGCGGTTATTGACTCTTTTCCTTGCAGCTACAGAAAAAAAAGGTTTATACGGCTATCAAGTCTGTTGCTCCCAGCTACAAAAACCTTATACGACAATCTATTCTGTGGTGCACAACCACAAAGTACGAATTAACGCTGTTATCGAATCTTTGGCTTGCAGTTACAGAGAACAGTTCATACGGCTATCAAATCTGTTGCTCCCAGCTACAAAAACTTAATACAACTATCTGTCCTGTGGTGCACAACCAGAAAGTACGAATTAACGCGGTTATTGACTCTGTGGCTTGCAGCTACAAAAAAAAGCTTATACGGCTACCAAGTGTGTTGCTCACAGCTACAAGAACCTAAGACGACTATATATTCTGTGGCGCACAACCACAAAAAACAAATTAACGCGGTTATTGACTCTTTGCTTTGCAGCTACAGAGAACAGTTCATACGGCTATCAAATCTATTGCTCCCAGCTACAAAAACCTAATACGACAATCTATTATGTGGCGCACAGCCAAAAAATACGAATTAACGCGGTTATTGACTATTTGCCTTGCAGCTACAGAAAAAAAAATCATACGGCTATCAAGTCTGTTGCTCCCAGCTACAAAAACCTAATACGACTTTATATTCTGTGGCACACAGCCACAAAAGACGAATTAACGCGGTGATTGACTCTTTGCCTTGCAGCTACAGAAAAAAAGTTTATACGGCTATCAAGTCTGTTGCTCCCAGCTACAAGAACCTAAGACGACTATATATTCTGTGGCGCACAGCCACAAAAGACAAATTAACGCGGTTATTAACTATTTGCCTTGCAGCTACTGAGAACAGTTCATACGGCTATCAAATCTGTTGCTCCCAGCTACAAAAACCTAATACGACAATCTATTCTGTGGCGCACAGCCACAAAATACGAATCAACGCGGTTATTGACTCTTTGCCTTGCAGCTACAGAAAAAAAAATCATACGGCTATCAAGTCTGTTGCTCCCAGCTACAAAAACCTAATACGACTTTATATTCTGTGGCGCACAGACACAAAAGACAAATTAACGCGGTTATTGACTCTTTGCCTTGCAGCTACAGAAAAAAGTTTATACGGCTATCAAGTGTGTTGCTCACAGCTACAAGAACCTAATACGACTGAATATTCTGTGGCGCACAGCCACAAAAGACGAATTAACGCGGTTATTGACTCTTTTCCTTGCAGCTACAGAAAAAAAGGTTTATACGGCTATCAAGTCTGTTGCTCCCAGCTACAAAAACCTTATACGACAATCTATTCTGTGGTGCACAACCACAAAGTACGAATTAACGCTGTTATCGAATCTTTGGCTTGCAGTTACAGAGAACAGTTCATACGGCTATCAAATCTGTTGCTCCCAGCTACAAAAACTTAATACAACTATCTGTCCTGTGGTGCACAACCAGAAAGTACGAATTAACGCGGTTATTGACTATGTGGCTTGCAGCTACAAAAAAAAGCTTATACGGCTACCAAGTGTGTTGCTCACAGCTACAAGAACCTAAGACGACTATATATTCTGTGGCGCACAACCACAAAAAACAAATTAACGCGGTTATTGACTCTTTGCTTTGCAGCTACAGAGAACAGTTCATACGGCTATCAAATCTATTGCTTCCAGCTACAAAAACCTAATACGACAATCTATTATGTGGCGCACAGCCAAAAAATACGAATTAACGCGGTTATTGACTCTTTGCCTTGCAGCTACCGAAAAAAAGTTTATACGGCTATCAAGTCTGTTGCTCCCAGCTACAAAAACCTAATACGACTATCTATTCTGTGGCGCACAGCCACGAAATATGAATTAACGCGGTTATCGACTCTTTGGCTTGCAGCTACAGAAAAAAGTTTACACGGCTATCAAGTCTGTTGCTCCCAGCTACAAAAACCTAAGACGACTATATATTCTGTGGCGCACAGCCACAAAAAACAAATTAACGCGGTTATTGACTCTTTGCCTTGCAGCTACAGAGAACAGTTCATACGGCTATCAAATCTATTGCTTCCAGCTACAAAAACCTAATACGACAATCTATTATGTGGCGCACAGCCAAAAAATACGAATTAACGCGGTTATTGACTCTTTGCCTTGCAGCTACCGAAAAAAAGTTTATACGGCTATCAAGTCTGTTGCTCCCAGCTACAAAAACCTAATACGACTATCTATTCTGTGGCGCACAGCCACGAAATATGAATTAACGCGGTTATCGACTCTTTGGCTTGCAGCTACAGAAAAAAGTTTACACGGCTATCAAGTCTGTTGCTCCCAGCTACAAAAACCTAAGACGACTATATATTCTGTGGCGCACAGCCACAAAAAACAAATTAACGCGGTTATTGACTCTTTGCCTTGCAGCTACAGAGAACAGTTCATACGGCTATCAAATCTATTGCTTCCAGCTACAAAAACCTAATACGACAATCTATTATGTGGCGCACAGCCAAAAAATACGAATTAACGCGGTTATTGACTCTTTGCCTTGCAGCTACAGAAAAAAAGCTTATACGGCTACCAAGTGTGTTGCTCACAGCTACAAGAACCTAAGACGACTATATATTCTGTGGCGCACAGCCACAAAAGACAAATTAACGCGGTTATTAACTCTTTGCCTTGCAGCTACTGAGAACAGTTCATACGGCTATCAAATCTGTTGCTCCCAGCTACAAAAACCTAATACGACAATCTATTCTGTGGCGCACAGCCACAAAATACGAATCAACGCGGTTATTGACTCTTTGCCTTGCAGCTACAGAAAAAAAAAATCATACGGCTATCAAGTCTGTTGCTCCCAGCTACAAAAACCTAATACGACTTTATATTCTGTGGCGCACAGACACAAAAGACAAATTAACGCGGTTATTGACTCTTTGCCTTGCAGCTACAGAAAAAAGTTTATACGGCTATCAAGTGTGTTGCTCACAGCTACAAGAACCTAATACGACTGAATATTCTGTGGCGCACAGCCACAAAAGACGAATTAACGCGGTTATTGACTCTTTTCCTTGCAGCTACAGAAAAAAAAAGGTTTATACGGCTATCAAGTCTGTTGCTCCCAGCTACAAAAACCTAAGACGACTTTATATTCTGTGGCGCACAGCCACAAAAGACAAATTAACGCGGTTATTGACTCTTTGCCTTGCAGCTACAGAAAAAAGTTTATACGGCTATCAAGTCTGTTGCTCCCAGCTACAAAAACCTAATACGACTATCTATTCTGTGGTGCACAACCACAAAGTACGAATTGACGCGGTTATTGACTATGTGGCTTGCAGCTACAGAAAAAAAGCTTATACGGCTATCAAGTGTGTTGCTCCCAGCTACAAAAACCTAATACGACAATCTATTCTGTGGCTCACAGCCACAAAAGACAAATTAACGCGGTTATTGACTCTTTGGCTTGCAGCTACAGAAAAAAGTTTACACGGCTATCAAGTATGTTGCTCCCAGCTACAAAAACCTGATACGACAATCTATTCTGTGGCGCACAGCCACAAAATACGAATTAACGCGGTTATTGACTCTTTGCCTTGCAGCTACAGAAAAAAAAAATCATACGGCTATCAAGTCTGTTGCTCCCAGCTACAAAAACCTAATACGACTGAATATTCTGTGGCGCACAGCCACAAAAGACGAATTAACGCGGTTATTGACTCTTTTCCTTGCAGCTACAGAAAAAAAGGTTTATACGGCTATCAAGTCTGTTGCTCCCAGCTACAAAAACCTAATACGACAATCTACTCTGTGGCGCACAGCCACAAAAGACAAATTAACGCGGTTATTGACTCTTTGCCTTGCAGCTACAGAAAAAAGTTTATACGGCTATCAAGTGTGTTGCTCACAGCTACAAGAACCTAAGACGACTATATATTCTGTGGCGCACAGCCACAAAAAACAAATTAACGCGGTTATTGACTCTTTGCCTTGCAGCTACAGAGAACAGTTCATACGGCTATCAAATCTATTGCTTCCAGCTACAAAAACCTAATACGACAATCTATTATGTGGCGCACAGCCAAAAAATACGAATTAACGCGGTTATTGACTCTTTGCCTTGCAGCTACAGAGAACAGTTCATACGGCTATCAAATCTATTGCTCCCAGCTACAAAAACCTAATACGACAATCTATTATGTGGCGCACAGCCAAAAAATACGAATTAACGCGGTTATTGACTCTTTGCCTTGCAGCTACAGAAAAAAAATCATACGGCTATCAAGTCTGTTGCTACCAGCTACAAAAACCTAATACGACTTTATATTCTGTGGCACACAGCCACAAAAGACAAATTAACGCGGTTATTGACTCTTTGCCTTGCAGCTACAGAAAAAAGTTTATACGGCTATCAAGTCTGTTGCTCCCAGCTACAAAAACCTAATACGACTATCTATTCTGTGGCGCACAGCCACGAAATATGAATTAACGCGGTTATCGACTCTTTGGCTTGCAGCTACCGAAAAAAGTTTACACGGCTATCAAGTCTGTTGCTCCCAGCTACAAAAACCTAATACGACAATCTATTCTGTGGCGCACAGCCACAAAATACGAATTAACGCGGTTATTGACTCTTTGCCTTGCAGCTGCAGAAAAAAAATCATACGGCTATCAAGTCTGTTGCTCCCAGCTACAAAAACCTAATACGACTATCTATTCTGTGGCGCACAGCCACGAAATATGAATTAACGCGGTTATCGAATCTTTGGCTTGCAGTTACAGAGAACAGTTCATACGGCTATCAAATATGTTGCTCCCAGCTACAAAAACTTAATACAACTATCTTTCCTGTGGTGCACAACCAGAAAGTACGAATTAACGCGGTTATTGACTCTGTGGCTTGCAGCTACAAAAAAAAGCTTATACGGCTACCAAGTGTGTTGCTCACAGCTACAAGAACCTAAGACGACTATATATTCTGTGGCGCACAGCCACAAAAAACAAATTAACGCGGTTATTGACTCTTTGCCTTGCAGCTACAGAGAACAGTTCATACGGCTATCAAATCTATTGCTCCCAGCTACAAAAACCTAATACGACAATCTATTATGTGGCGCACAGCCAAAAAATACGAATTAACGCGGTTATTGACTCTTTGCCTTGCAGCTACAGAAAAAAAATCATACGGCTATCAAGTCTGTTGCTCCCAGCTACAAAAACCTAATACGACTTTATATTCTGTGGCACACAGCCACAAAAGACAAATTAACGCGGTTATTGACTCTTTGCCTTGCAGCTACAGAAAAAAGTTTATACGGCTATCAAGTCTGTTGCTCCCAGCTACAAAAACCTAATACGACTATCTATTCTGTGGCGCACAGCCACGAAATATGAATTAACGCGGTTATCGACTCTTTGGCTTGCAGCTACAGAAAATAAGTTTACACGGCTATCAAGTCTGTTGCTCCCAGCTACAAAAACCTAATACGACAATCTATTCTGTGGCGCACAGCCACAAAATACGAATTAACGCGGTTATTGACTCTTTGCCTTGCAGCTACAGAAAAAAAAATCATACGGCTATCAAGTCTGTTGCTCCCAGCTACAAAAACCTAATACGACTGAATATTCTGTGGCGCACAGCCACAAAAGACGAATTAACGCGGTTATTGACTCTTTTCCTTGCAGCTACAGAAAAAAAAGGTTTATACGGCTATCAAGTCTGTTGCTCCCAGCTACAAGAAAGTAATACGACTATCTATTCTGTGGCGCACAGCCACGAAATACGAATTTACGCGGTTATCGACTCTTTGGCTTGCAGTTACAGAGAACAGTCCATACGGCTATCAAGGCTGTTGCTCCCAGCTACAAAAACCTAATACGACAATCTATTCTGTGGCGCACAGCCACAAAATACGAATTAACGCTGTTATCGACTCTTTGGCTTGCAGTTACAGAGAACAGTTCATACGGCTATCAAATCTGTTGCTCCCAGCTACAAAAACTTAATACAACTATCTTTTCTGTGGTGCACAACCACAAAGTACGAATTAACGCGGTTATTGACTCATTGGCTTGCAGCTACAGAAAAAAAGCTTATACGGCTACCAAGTGTGTTGCTCACAGCTACAAGAACCTAAGACGACTATATATTCTGTGGCGCACAGCCACAAAAGACAAATTAACGCGGTTATTAACTCTTTGCCTTGCAGCTACTGAGAACAGTTCATACGGCTATCAAATCTGTTGCTCCCAGCTACAAAAACCTAATACGACAATCTATTCTGTGGCGCACAGCCACAAAATACGAATCAACGCGGTTATTGACTCTTTGCCTTGCAGCTACAGAAAAAAAAATCATACGGCTATCAAGTCTGTTGCTCCCAGCTACAAAAACCTAATACGACTTTATATTCTGTGGCGCACAGACACAAAAGACAAATTAACGCGGTTATTGACTCTTTGCCTTGCAGCTACAGAAAAAAGTTTATACGGCTATCAAGTGTGTTGCTCACAGCTACAAGAACCTAATACGACTGAATATTCTGTGGCGCACAGCCACAAAAGACGAATTAACGCGGTTATTGACTCTTTTCCTTGCAGCTACAGAAAAAAAAGGTTTATACGGCTATCAAGTCTGTTGCTCCCAGCTACAAAAACCTTATACGACAATCTATTCTGTGGTGCACAACCACAAAGTACGAATTAACGCTGTTATCGAATCTTTGGCTTGCAGTTACAGAGAACAGTTCATACGGCTATCAAATCTGTTGCTCCCAGCTACAAAAACTTAATACAACTATCTGTCCTGTGGTGCACAACCAGAAAGTACGAATTAACGCGGTTATTGACTCTGTGGCTTGCAGCTACAAAAAAAAGCTTATACGGCTACCAAGTGTGTTGCTCACAGCTACAAGAACCTAAGACGACTATATATTCTGTGGCGCACAACCACAAAAAACAAATTAACGCGGTTATTGACTCTTTGCTTTGCAGCTACAGAGAACAGTTCATACGGCTATCAAATCTATTGCTCCCAGCTACAAAAACCTAATACGACAATCTATTATGTGGCGCACAGCCAAAAAATACGAATTAACGCGGTTATTGACTATTTGCCTTGCAGCTACAGAAAAAAAAATCATACGGCTATCAAGTCTGTTGCTCCCAGCTACAAAAACCTAATACGACTTTATATTCTGTGGCACACAGCCACAAAGACGAATTAACGCGGTGATTGACTCTTTGCCTTGCAGCTACAGAAAAAAAGTTTATACGGCTATCAAGTCTGTTGCTCCCAGCTACAAGAACCTAAGACGACTATATATTCTGTGGCGCACAGCCACAAAAGACAAATTAACGCGGTTATTAACTCTTTGCCTTGCAGCTACTGAGAACAGTTCATACGGCTATCAAATCTGTTGCTCCCAGCTACAAAAACCTAATACGACAATCTATTCTGTGGCGCACAGCCACAAAATACGAATCAACGCGGTTATTGACTCTTTGCCTTGCAGCTACAGAAAAAAAAATCATACGGCTATCAAGTCTGTTGCTCCCAGCTACAAAAACCTAATACGACTTATATTCTGTGGCGCACAGACACAAAAGACAATTAACGCGGTTATTGACTCTTTGCCTTGCAGCTACAGAAAAAAGTTATACGGCTATCAAGTGTGTTGCTCACAGCTACAAGAACCTAATACGACTGAATATTCTGTGGCGCACAGCCACAAAAGACGAATTAACGCGGTTATTGACTCTTTTCCTTGCAGCTACAGAAAAAAAGGTTTATACGGCTATCAAGTCTGTTGCTCCCAGCTACAAAAACCTTATACGACAATCTATTCTGTGGTGCACAACCACAAAGTACGAATTAACGCTGTTATCGAATCTTTGGCTTGCAGTTACAGAGAACAGTTCATACGGCTATCAAATCTGTTGCTCCCAGCTACAAAAACTTAATACAACTATCTGTCCTGTGGTGCACAACCAGAAAGTACGAATTAACGCGGTTATTGACTCTGTGGCTTGCAGCTACAAAAAAAAGCTTATACGGCTACCAAGTGTGTTGCTCACAGCTACAAGAACCTAAGACGACTATATATTCTGTGGCGCACAACCACAAAAACAAATTAACGCGGTTATTGACTCTTTGCTTTGCAGCTACAGAGAACAGTTCATACGGCTATCAAATCTATTGCTTCCAGCTACAAAAACCTAATACGACAATCTATTATGTGGCGCACAGCCAAAAAATACGAATTAACGCGGTTATTGACTCTTTGCCTTGCAGCTACCGAAAAAAAGTTTATACGGCTATCAAGTCTGTTGCTCCAGCTACAAAAACCTAATACGACTATCTATTCTGTGGCGCACAGCCACGAAATATGAATTAACGCGGTTATCGACCTCTTTGGCTTGCAGCTACAGAAAAAAGTTTACACGGCTATCAAGTCTGTTGCTCCCAGCTACAAAAACCTAAGACGACTATATATTCTGTGGCGCACAGCCACAAAAAACAAATTAACGCGGTTATTGACTCTTTGCCTTGCAGCTACAGAGAACAGTTCATACGGCTATCAAATCTATTGCTTCCAGCTACAAAAACCTAATACGACAATCTATTATGTGGCGCACAGCCAAAAAATACGAATTAACGCGGTTATTGACTCTTTGCCTTGCAGCTACAGAAAAAAAGCTTATACGGCTACCAGTGTGTTGCTCACAGCTACAAGAACCTAAGACGACTATATATTCTGTGGCGCACAGCCACAAAAGACAAATTAACGCGGTTATTAACTCTTTGCCTTGCAGCTACTGAGAACAGTTCATACGGCTATCAAATCTGTTGCTCCCAGCTACAAAAACCTAATACGACAATCTATTCTGTGGCGCACAGCCACAAAATACGAATCAACGCGGTTATTGACTCTTTGCCTTGCAGCTACAGAAAAAAAATCATACGGCTATCAAGTCTGTTGCTCCCAGCTACAAAAACCTAATACGACTTATATTCTGTGGCGCACAGACACAAAGACAAATTAACGCGGTTATTGACTCTTTGCCTTGCAGCTACAGAAAAAAGTTTATACGGCTATCAAGTGTGTTGCTCACAGCTACAAGAACCTAATACGACTGAATATTCTGTGGCGCACAGCCACAAAAGACGAATTAACGCGGTTATTGACTCTTTTCCTTGCAGCTACAGAAAAAAAGGTTTATACGGCTATCAAGTCTGTTGCTCCCAGCTACAAAAACCTTATACGACAATCTATTCTGTGGTGCACAACCACAAAGTACGAATTAACGCTGTTATCGAATCTTTGGCTTGCAGTTACAGAGAACAGTTCATACGGCTATCAAATCTGTTGCTCCCAGCTACAAAAACTTAATACAACTATCTGTCCTGTGGTGCACAACCAGAAAGTACGAATTAACGCGGTTATTGACTCTGTGGCTTGCAGCTACAAACAAAAGCTTATACGGCTACCAAGTGTGTTGCTCACAGCTACAAGAACCTAAGACGACTATATATTCTGTGGCGCACAACCACAAAAAAACAAATTAACGCGGTTATTGACTCTTTGCTTTGCAGCTACAGAGAACAGTTCATACGGCTATCAAATCTATTGCTCCCAGCTACAAAACCCTAATACGACAATCTATTATGTGGCGCACAGCCAAAAAATACGAATTAACGCGGTTATTGACTATTTGCCTTGCAGCTACAGAAAAAAAAATCATACGGCTATCAAGTCTGTTGCTCCCAGCTACAAAAACCTAATACGACTTTATATTCTGTGGCACACAGCCACAAAAGACGAATTAACGCGGTGATTGACTCTTTGCCTTGCAGCTACAGAAAAAAAGTGTATACGGCTATCAAGTCTGTTGCTCCCAGCTACAAAAACCTAATACGACTATCTATTCTGTGGCGCACAGCACGAAATATGAATTAACGCGGTTATCGACTCTTTGGCTTGCAGCTACAGAAAAAAGTTTACACGGCTATCAAGTCTGTTGCTCCAGCTACAAAAACCTAATACGACAATCTATTCTGTGGCGCACAGCCACAACATACGAATTAACGCGGTTATTGACTCTTTGCCTTGCAGCTACAGAAAAAAAATCATACGGCTATCAAGTCTGTTGCTCCCAGCTACAAAAACCTAATACGGCTGAATATTCTGTGGCGCACAGCCACAAAATACGAATTAACGCTGTTATCGACTCTTTGGCTTGCAGCTACAGAAAAACATTTACACGGCTATCAAGTCTGTTGCTCCCAGCTACAAAAACCTTATACGACAATCTATTCTGTGGTGCACAACCACAAAGTACGAATTAACGCTGGTATCGAATCTTTGGCTTGCAGTTACAGAGAACAGTTCATACGGCTATCAAATCTGTTGCTCCCAGCTACAAAAACTTAATACAACTATCTTTCCTGTGGTGCACACCAGAAAGTACGAATTAACGCGGTTATTGACTCTGTGGCTTGCAGCTACAAAAAAAAAGCTTATACGGCTACCAAGTGTGTTGCTCACAGCTACAAGAACCTAAGACGACTATATATTCTGTGGCGCACAGCCACAAAAGACAAATTAACGCGGTTATTGACTCTTTGCATTGCAGCTACAGAAAAAAGTTTATACGGCTATCAAGTCTGTTGCTCCCAGCTACAAAAACCTAATACGACTTTATATTCTGTGGCGCACAGCCACAAAAAAACAAATTAACGCGGTTATTGACTCTTTGCCTTGCAGCTACAGAAAAAGTTTATACGGCTATCAAGTCTGTTGCTCCCAGCTACAAAAACCTAATACGACAATCTATTCTGTGGTGCACACCATAAAGTACGAATTGACGCGGTTATTGACTCTGTGGCTTGCAGCTACAGAAAAAAAGCTTATACGGCTATCAAGTGTGTTGCTAACAGCTACAAGAACCTACTACGACTGAATATTCTGTGGCGCACAGCCACAAAAGACGAATTAACGCGGTTATTGACTCTTTGCCTTGCAGCTACAGAAAAAAGGTTTATACAAATATCAAGTCTGTTGCTCCCAGCTACAAGAAAGTAATACGACTATCTATTCTGTGGCGCACAGCCACGAAATACGATTTACGCGGTTATCGACTCTTTGGCTCGCATTTACAGAAAACAGTTCATACGGCTATCAAGTCTGTTGCTGCCAGCTACAAAAACCTAATACGACTATCTATTCTGTGGCGCACAGCCACGAAATATGAATTAACGCGGTTATCGACTCTTTGGCTTGCAGCTACAGAAAAAATTTACACGGCTATCAAGTCTGTTGCTCCCAGCTACAAAAACCTTATACGACAATCTATTCTGTGGTGCACAACCACAAAGTACGAATTAACGCTGTTATCGAATCTTTGGCTTGCAGTTACAGAGAACAGTTCATACGGCTATCAAATCTGTTGCTCCCAGCTACAAAAACTTAATACAACTATCTTTCCTGTGGTGCACAACCAGAAAGTACGAATTACGCGGTTATTGACTCTGTGGCTTGCAGCTACAAAAAAAAGCTTATACGGCTACCAAGTGTGTTGCTCACAGCTACAAGAACCTAAGACGACTATATATTCTGTGGCGCACAGCCACAAAAGACAAATTAACGCGGTTATTGACTCTTTGCCTTGCAGCTACAGAAAAAAGTTTATACGGCTATCAAGTCTGTTGCTCCCAGCTACAAAAACCTAATACGACTTTATATTCTGTGGCGCAAAGCCACAAAAGACAAATTAACGCGGTTATTGACTCTTTGCCTTGCAGCTACAGAAAAAAGTTTATACGGCTATCAAGTCTGTTGCTCCCAGCTACAAAAACCTAATACGACAATATATTCTGTGGTGCACAACCACGAAGTACGAATTGACGCGGTTATTGACTCTTTGCCTTGCAGCTACAGAAAAAAGTTTATACGGCTATCAAGTCTGTTGCTCCCAGCTACAAAAACCTAATACGACTTTATATTCTGTGGCGCAAAGCCACAAAAGACAAATTAACGCGGTTATTGACTCTTTGCCTTGCAGCTACAGAAAAAAGTTTATACGGTTATCAAGTATGTTGCTCCCAGCTACAAAAACCTAATACGACTATCTATTCTGTGGCGCACAGCCACGAAATACGAATTAACGCGGTTATCGACTCAATGGCTTGCAGCTACAGAAAAAAGTTTATACGGCTATCAAGTCTGTTGCTCCCAGCTACAAAAACCTAATACGACAATATATTCTGTGGTGCACAACCACAAAGTACGAATTGACGCGGTTATTGACTCTGTGGCTTGCAGCTACAGAAAAAAAGCTTATACGGCTATCAAGTGTGTTGCTAACAGCTAAAAGAACCTAATACGACTGAATATTCTGTGGCGCACAGCCACAAAAGACGAATTAACGCGGTTATTGACTCTTTGCCTTGCAGCTACAGAAAAAAGTTTATACGGCTATCAAGTCTGTTGCTCCCAGCTACAAAAACCTAATACGACTTTATATTCTGTGGCGCAAAGCCACAAAAGACAAATTAACGCGGTTATTGACTCTTTGCCTTGCAGCTACAGAAAAAAGTTTATACGGCTATCAAGTCTGTTGCTCCCAGCTACAAAAACCTAATACGACTATCTATTCTGTGGCGCACAGCCACGAAATACGAATTAACGCGGTTATCGACTCAATGGCTTGCAGCTACAGAAAAAAGTTTATACGGCTATCAAGTCTGTTGCTCCCAGCTACAAAAACCTAATACGACAATATATTCTGTGGTGCACAACCACAAAGTACGAATTGACGCGGTTATTGACTCTGTGGCTTGCAGCTACAGAAAAAAAGCTTATACGGCTATCAAGTGTGTTGCTAACAGCTAAAAGAACCTAATACGACTGAATATTCTGTGGCGCACAGCCACAAAAGACGAATTAACGCGGTTATTGACTCTTTGCCTTGCAGCTACAGAAAAAAGGTTTATACAAATATCAAGTCTGTTGCTCCCAGCTACAAGAAAGTAATACGACTATCTATTCTGTGGCGCACAGCCACGAAATACGAATTTACGCGGTTATCGACTCTTTGGCTCGCATTTACAGAAAACAGTTCATACGGCTATCAAGTATGTTGCTGCCAGCTACAAAAACCTAATACGACTATCTATTCTGTGGCGCACATCCACGAAATATGAATTAACGCGGTTATCGACTCTTTGGCTTGCAGCTACAGAAAAAAATTTACACGGCTATCAAGTCTGTTGCTCCCAGCTACAAAAACTTAATACAACTATCTTTCCTGTGGTGCACAACCAGAAAGTACGAATTAACGCGGTTATTGACTCTGTGGCTTGCAGCTACAAAAAAAAGCTTATACGGCTACCAAGTGTGTTGCTCACAGCTACAAGAACCTAAGACGACTATATATTCTGTGGCGCACAGCCACAAAAAACAAATTAACGCGGTTATTGACTCTTTGCCTTGCAGCTACAGAGAACAGTTCATACGGCTATCAAATCTATTGCTCCCAGCTACAAAAACCTAATACGACAATCTATTCTGTGGCGCACAGCCAAAAAATACGAATTAACGCGGTTATTGACTCTTTGCCTTGCAGCTACAGAAAGAAAAATCATACGGCTATCAAGTCTGTTGCTCCCAGCTACAAAAACCTAATACGACTTTATATTCTGTGGCGCACAGTCACAAAAGACAAATTAACGCGGTTATTGACTCTTTGCCTTGCAGCTACAGAAAAAAGTTTATACGGCTATCAAGTCTGTTGCTCCCAGCTACAAAAACCTAATACGACTATCTATTCTGTGGCGCACAGCCACGAAATATGAATTAACGCGGTTATCGACTCTTTGGCTTGCAGCTACAGAAAAAAGTTTACACGGCTATCAAGTCTGTTGCTCCCAGCTACAAAAACCTAATACGACAATCTATTCTATGGCGCACAGCCACAAAATACGAATTAACGCGGTTATTGACCCTTTGCCTTGCAGCTACAGAAAAAAAATCATACGGCTATCAAGTCTGTTGCTCCCAGCTACAAAAACCTAATACGACAATCTATTCTATGGCGCACAGCCACAAAAGACGAATTAACGCGGTTGTTGACTCTTTTCCTTGCAGCTACAGAAAAAAAGGTTTATACGGCTATCAAGTCTGTTGCTCCCAGCTACAAGAAAGTAATACGACTATCTATTCTGTGGCGCACAGCCACGAAATACGAATTTACGCGGTTATCGACTCTTTGGCTTGCAGTTACAGAGAACAGTTCATACGGCTATCACATCTGTTGCTCCCAGCTACAAAAACTTAATACAACTATCTTTTCTGTGGTGCACAACCACAAAGTACGAATTAACGCGGTTATTGACTCTTTGGCTTGCAGTTCATACGGCTATCAAGGCTGTTGCTCCCAGCTACAAAAACCTAATACGACAATCTATTCTGTGGCGCACAGCCACAAAATGCGAATTAACGCTGTTATCGACTCTTTGGCTTGCAGTTACAGAGAACAGTTCATACGGCTATCACATCTGTTGCTCCCAGCTACAAAAACTTAATACAACTATCTTTTCTGTGGTGCACAACCACAAAGTACGAATTAACGCGGTTATTGACTCTTTGGCTTGCAGTTACAGAGAACAGTTCATACGGCTATCAAATCTGTTGCTCCCAGCTACAAAAACTTAATACAACTATCTTTCCTGTGGTGCACAACCAGAAAGTACGAATTAACGCGGTTATTGACTCTTTGCCTTGCAGCTACAGAAAAAAGTTTATACGGCTATCAAGTGTGTTGCTCACAGCTACAAGAACCTAAGACGACTATATATTCTGTGGCGCACAGCCACAAAAGACAAATTAACGCGGTTATTGACTCTTTGTCTTGCAGCTACTGAGAACAGTTCATACGGCTATCAAATCTGTTGCTCCCAGCTACAAAAACCTAATACGACAATTTATTCTGTGGCGCACAGCCACAAAATACGAATCAACGCGGTTATTGACTTTTTGCCTTGCAGCTACAGAAAAAAAATCATACGGCTATCAAGTCTGTTGCTCCCAGCTACAAAAACCTAATACGACTTTATATTCTGTGGCGCACAGACACAAAAGACAAATTAACGCGGTTATTGACTCTTTGCCTTGCAGCTACAGAAAAAAAAATCATACGGCTATCAAGTCTGTTGCTCCCAGCTACAAAAACCTAATACGACTTTATATTCTGTGGCGCACAGCCACAAAAGACAAATTAACGCGGTTATCGACTCTTTGGCTTGCAGCTACAGAAAAAGTTTACACGGCTATCAAGTCTGTTGCTCCCAGCTACAAAAACCTTATACGACAATCTATTCTGTGGTGCACAACCACAAAGTACGAATTAACGATGTTATCGAATCTTTGGCTTGCAGTTACAGAGAACAGTTCATACGGCTATCAAATCTGTTGCTCCCAGCTACAAAAACTTAATACAACTATCTTTCCTGTGGTGCACAACCAGAAAGTACGAATTAACGCGGTTATTGACTCTGTGGCTTGCAGCTACAAAAAAAAAGCTTATACGGCTACCAAGTGTGTTGCTCACAGCTACAAGAACCTAAGACGACTATATATTCTGTGGCGCACAGCCACAAAAGACAAATTAACGCGGTTATTGACTCTTTGTCTTGCAGCTACTGAGAACAGTTCATACGGCTATCAAATCTGTTGCTCCCAGCTACAAAAACCTAATACGACAATCTATTCTGTGGCGCACAGCCAAAAAATACGAATTTTTGCGGTTATTGACTCTTTGCCTTGCAGCTACAGAAAAAAAATCATACGGCTATCAAGTCTGTTGCTCCCAGCTACAAAAACCTAATACGACTTTATATTCTGTGGCGCACAGCCACAAATGACAAATTAACGCGGTTATTGACTCTTTGCCTTGCAGCTACAGAAAAAAGTTCATACGGCTATCAAGTCTGTTGCTCCCAGCTACAAAAACCTAATACGACTATCTATTCTGTGGCGCACAGCCACGAAATATGAATTAACGCGGTTATCGACTCTTTGGCTTGCAGCTACAGAAAAAAGTTTACACGGCTATCAAGTCTGTTGCTCCCAACTACAAAAACCTAATACGACAATCTATTCTGTGGCGCACAGCCACAAAATACGAATTAACGCGGTTATTGACTCTTTGCCTTGCAGCTACAGAAAAAAAACATACGGCTATCAAGTCTGTTGCTCCCAGCTACAAAAACCTAATACGGCTGAATTTTCTGTGGCGCACAGCCACAAAAGACGAATTAACGCGGTTATTGACTCTTTTCCTTGCAGTTACAGAGAACAGTTCATACGGCTATCAAGGCTGTTGCTCCCAGCTACAAAAACCTAATACGACAATCTATTCTGTGGCGCACAGCCACAAAATACGAATTAACGCTGTTATCGACTCTTTGGCTTGCAGTTACAGAGAACAGTTCATACGGCTATCAAATCTGTTGCTCCCAGCTACAAAAACTTAATACAACTATCTTTTCTGTGGTGCACAACCACAAAGTACGAATTAACGCGGTTATTGACTCATTGGCTTGCAGGTACAGAAAAAAAGCTTATACGGCTACCAAGTGTGTTGCTCACAGCTACAAGAACCTAAGACGACTATATATTCTGTGGCGCACAGCCACAAAAGACAAATTAACGCGGTTATTGACTCTTTGTCTTGCAGCTACTGAGAACAGTTCATACGGCTATCAAATCTGTTGCTCCCAGCTACAAAAACCTAATACGACTTTATATTCTGTGGCGCACAGACACAAAAGACAAATTAACGCGGTTATTGACTCTTTGCCTTGCAGCTACAGAAAAAAGTTTATACGGCTATCAAGTGTGTTGCTCACAGCTACAAGAACCTAATACGACTGAATATTCTGTGGCGCACAGCCACAAAAGACGAATTAAGGCGGTTATTGACTCTTTGCCTTGCAGCTACAGAAAAAAAGGTTTGTACGGCTATCAAGTCTGTTGCTCCCAGCTACAAGAAAGTAATACGACTATCTATTCTGTGGCGCACAGCCACGAAATACGAATTTACGCGGTTATCGACTCTTTGGCTTGTATTTACAGAAAACAGTTCATACGGCTATCAAGTCTGTTGCTCCCAGCTACAAAAACCTAATACGACAATCTATTCTGTGGCGCACAGCCACGAAATACGAATTAACGCGGTTATCGACTCTTTGGCTTGCAGCTACAGAAAAAAGTTTACACGGCTATCAAGTCTGTTGCTCCCAGCTACAAAAACCTAATACGACAATCTATTCTGTGGTGCACAACCACAAAGTACGAATTAACGCTGTTATCGACTCTTTGGCTTGCAGTTACAGAGAACAGTTCATACGGCTATCAAATCTGTTGCTCCCAGCTACAAAAACTTAATACAACTATCTTTCCTGTGGTGCACAACCAGAAAGTACGAATTAACGCGGTTATTGGCTCTGTGGCTTGCAGCTACAAAAAAAAGCTTATACGACTACCAAGTGTATTGCTCACAGCTACAAGAACCTAAGACGACTATATATTCTGTGGCGCACAGCCACAAAAGACTTAACGCGGTTATTGACTCTTTGCCTTGCAGCTACAGAAAAAAGTTTATACGGCTATCAAGTGTGTTGCTCACAGCTACAAGAACCTAATACGACTGAATATTCTGTGGTGCACAACCACAAAGTACGAATTAAGGCGGTTATTGACTCTTTGCCTTGCAGCTACAGAAAAAAATCATACGGCTATCAAGTCTGTTGCTCCCAGCTACAAAAACCTAATACGACTTTATATTCTGTGGCGCACAGACACAAAAGACAAATTAACGCGGTTATTGACTCTTTGCCTTGCAGCTACAGAAAAAAGTTTATACGGCTATCAAGTGTGTTGCTCACAGCTACAAAAACCTAATACGACTGAATATTCTGTGGCGCACAGCCACAAAAGACGAATTAAGGCGGTTATTGACTCTTTGCCTTGCAGCTACAGAAAAAAAGGTTTGTACGGCTATCAAGTCTGTTGCTCCCAGTTACAAGAAAGTAATACGACTATCTATTCTGTGGCGCACAGCCACGAAATACGAATTTACGCGGTTATCGACTCTTTGGCTTGTATTTACAGAAAACAGTTCATACGGCTATCAAGTCTGTTGCTCCCAGCTACAAAAACTTAATACAACTATCTTTCCTGTGGTGCACAACCAGAAAGTACGAATTAACGCGGTTATTGACTCTGTGGCTTGCAGCTACAAAAAAAAAGCTTATACGGCTACCAAGTGTGTTGCTCACAGCTACAAGAACCTAAGACGACTATATATTCTGTGGCGCACAGCCACAAAAGACAAATTAACGCGGTTATTGACTCTTTGTCTTGCAGCTACTGAGAACAGTTCATACGGCTATCAAATCTGTTGCTCCCAGCTACAAAAACCTAATACGACAATCTATTCTGTGGCGCACAGCCAAAAAATACGAATTTTTGCGGTTATTGACTCTTTGCCTTGCAGCTACAGAAAAAAAATCATACGGCTATCAAGTCTGTTGCTCCCAGCTACAAAAACCTAAGACGACTATATATTCTGTGGCGCACAGCCACAAAAGACTTAACGCGGTTATTGACTCTTTGCCTTGCAGCTACAGAAAAAAGTTTATACGGCTATCAAGTGTGTTGCTCACAGCTACAAGAACCTAATACGACTGAATATTCTGTGGTGCACAACCACAAAGTACGAATTAAGGCGGTCATTGACTCATTGGCTTGCAGCTACAGAAAAAAAATCATACGGCTATCAAGTCTGTTGCTCCCAGCTACAAAAACCTAATACGACAATCTATTCTGTGGCGCACAGCCACAAAATACGAATTAACGCGGTTATTGACTCTTTGCCTTGCAGCTACAGAAAAAAAAATCATACGGCTATCAAATCTGTTGCTCCCAGCTACAAAAAGCTAATACGACAATCTATTCTGTGGCGCACAGCCACAAAATACGAATTAACGCGGTTATTGACTCTTTGCCTTGCAGCTACAGAAAAAAAAATCATACGGCTATCAAGTCTGTTGCTCCCAGCTACAAAAACCTAATACGACTTTATATTCTGTGGCGCACATCCACAAAAGACAAACTAACGCGGTTATTGACTCTTTGCCTTGCAGCTACAGAAAAAAGTTTATACGGCTATCAAGTCTGTTGCTCCCAGCTACAAAAACCTAATACGACTATCCATTCTGTGGCGCACAGCCACGAAATACGAATTAACGCGGTTATCGACTCATTAGCTTGCAGCTACAGAAAAAAAGTTTATACGGCTATCAAGTATGTTGCTCCCAGCTACAAAAACCTAATACGACAATCTATTCTGTGGTGCACAACCACAAAGTACGAATTGACGCGGTTATTGACTCTGTGGCTTGCAGCTACAGAAAAAAAGCTTGTACGGCTATCAAGTGTGTTGCTCACAGCTACAAGAACCTAATACGACTGAATATTCTGTGGCGCACAGCCACAAAAGACGAATTAACGCGGTTATTGACTCTTTGCCTTGCAGCTACAGAAAAAAAGGTTTATACGGATATCAAGTCTGTTGCTCCCAGCTACAAGAAAGTAATACGACTATCTATTCTGTGGCGCACAGCCACGAAATACGAATTTACGCGGTTATCGACTCTTTGGCTTACATTTACAGAAAACAGTTCATACGGCTATCAAGTCTGTTGCTCCCAGCTACAAAAACCTAATACGACAATCTATTCTGTGGCGCACAGCCACAAAATACGAATTAACGCTGTTATCGACTCTTTGGCTTGCAGTTACAGAGAACAGTTCATGCGGCTATCAAATCTGT